>CAEFZX010027025.1:0-17588 GCA_903066825.1 Alfaro cultratus
GCAGACGCAGCAGACGCAGCAGACGCAGCAGACGCTGCAGACGCTGCAGACGCAGCAGACGCTGCAGACGCAGCAGACGCTCCAGACGCAGCAGACGCAGCAGACGCTGCAGACGCAGCAGACGCTGCAGACGCTCCAGACGCTCCAGACGCTGCAGACGCAGCAGATGCTCCAGTCGCTGAAGTTGAAAAGCTCCACCTCCAGCTCTGCTCAGAATGGAGTCCTGAATCTTCTCGGTTTGCTGTTTGGTTCAGTTGTTGTTGAAAAGATCTTGGTAAAATGTTTAGGGGTTTAAGTTGGTCCTAAGAAACATTACTAAATAAAAATAAATAATAAAAACAAATAATACATCAAAAGATTCTTGTCCTCACAGCTGAATTAGTGAATATGGAGCTTAAAATTAGGCCAGCGACATGCCAACACGTCTGCAGGCTGACGCGTCTCTCCATCCTCACCTGTCGGTTCGCCTGCATTCCTTCACCTGATGAATCACCTGGGAGGCTCCACCAATCAGCATTCAACCAGCAGCTTCTCCTCCGGTCCTGACCAGGTTCATCAATACCTGCATTCCTGAGCTGATGGAGAAGCTGCTGCTGGTCTTCAGCTGCTGATGCTCGTTGTTGTTTCCACACAAAGTCCTGCCTCTGACAGACTGACCAGAACCTGGCTGATTCTGTTCTGTGTTTCTGCAGGAAATGTGGTTCTGGAGAACCTGAGGGTGAAGGAAAACGCTCTGGTAAGTCTTCTAGTCCTGCTTCCTGGAGGCTGCTTTTATTTTGAAGAGCAGCATCTTTGTGTTGCTGCTGCTTGCCGTAAGCAAACTGATGATAGGTCATCATCATTCCTGCAGCTGGTGGCGGCTCAGAGCGGGAGCCCTCATGGGGCGCCCCGTCAGGCCCAGACTGACTGACTTTGTTTATGTTTCAGAGTGAGTTTGATGTTCCCTTCAAAGTAAAAGCTGGACAGATTGGTGAGTATTGAATCTAATTTATGTTTCTGTGTTTTAATACTTTTAGATTGAAGGACAAACTTAACATCCTGTTTCCTTCACCCTGCTGGATTGTTGGCTAAAGAGATATTCTGATGCATTTAGCGACTGCTTAAATAGTTAAACAGCTGGTTCCTTCCTGGTTCCTTCATTTTGTTCATGCAGTGGAACAGCTGTTGAGTCCACAGCTTGATCCGAAACTACGAGTTTCTACCACGCCAACTCACACCTTCAGGCGTTTTCAGGTGTAACACGGTCACAACATAACATAGAAGGGTTACAAAAGCTCCTCCAGGCTTCTACCAGGCTCCTCCAGGCTCTTCCAGGCTTCTACCAGGCTCCTCCAGGCTTCTCCAGGCTTCTACCAGGCTCTTCCAGGCTTCTACCAGGCTCCTCCAGGCTCCTCCTGGCTTCTACAGGCTTCTCCAGGCTTCTCCAGGCTTCTACCAGGCTCTTCCAGGCTTCTACCAGGCTCCTCCAGGCTTCTACCAGGCTCCTCCAGGCTCCTCCAGGCTTCTACAGGCTTCTCCAGGCTTCTCCAGGCTTCTACCAGGCTCCGTCAGTCCAGAGTTACTGAAATGTTTCATGCCGTGTTGAAGCTGCCCTGCTCGGTTCTCCACCAGGTTCTGACTAGAACATGAATTCTGCTGTGATCTCAGCTAACCCTCCATCTTGTCTGTTTCAGGCAAGTTGACGTTGAAGATCCCCTGGAAGAACCTGTACGGCGACGCGGTGGTAGCCACGCTGGACGGTCTCTACCTGCTGGTTGTTCCTGGAGCCAGTAAGTCTCGTCAGAACAGAAACCTTCCGCTGGATAGTTCTGATCAGAGTCCGGTTCTCCCCAAGCCACAAACTCATCAGAATAAAACATCTGTTCAGAACATGCTGAACATGATGGGGTGTGTGTGTGTGTGTGTGTGTGTGCGTGCGTGCGCGTGTGCATTCTAGCTCAGTCTCAGCTGAAAGCGCCTCCTTATAACGATTAGCTGCTGACGTTGGGAGGTGGCGGTCGATCTCTATAAGGAAACACACCTGGCTTTGAAATAAAGCCTGAGAGGCTTTTATTTTGAAGCTTCAGATCCTGTTTATCAGGTTGTGTTCTGGGTTACCTGTTCTGTGGGCCTTAGGGCTGTAAGTCTTGTTTTCAATTGTAAAACTCAAGAAGTCTGTTTTGGATTTTGAGCAGACAGATGATTTTAGAACATCGACTTGTTGAATTTAAACGAACCACAGAAAAGCAAGCGCTCGTCAGACGGACCGGTCCAGACCTGGTACCGGTACCGGTGTCTGGTTTAGGGCTGATCACATATTGCAAATATATGATCATCGCAATATTCACATTGCAAAGGACTGTAGGGAGTGCAATGATTGCTGGAAAATATATTTTAAGAGTTCTGAAGTCATGATCCAACATTTGTCCAGTAGGAGAATCTGCGGACGTTCCTCTAAACGCTGAAGGTCACACAGAGGAAGAAACAGATTAGACAGAGATGGATGAAGAAATCCGCCACATATCACACCTGATGTTGTCATCACATTATATAGATTTACCAATATGGTGCAGCCCGAGTGCCGTCTCATTTTATTTCTAACCCAAACTGCTAACGACCCGTAGAAGAGCAGCCTCTCCTCAGACGGACCAGTCTGGACTCGGTACTGGACCCTGGACTCCATTCTGCTTCTGGCTGATCTGGCTGCAGCTGGGTCTGGACTCTGGGTCAGGTTTCTGGGTTGAACTGGTTTTCCTCAGAACCAGAGTACACCAGAGGTCCATCAACTGGTTCATGTTACATATAAAGCGCCAATTCAAATCAAATATTCTCTCAAGTCACTTTACAAAGAAATCATTTCATCTCCCATCACACATACATTTCAACTGATCCCAGTTATCAACCTTGACTCCTTGTAACAGTCGGCTGCAGAGATGACTGATCCAGTGAAACCAGTTGGACTGGAGGAGTTTCTGCCGGAACGCCTGGTTTGCTGCTGTTTAGAGCTGCTTGTGTTTTTAGCTGCTAGTGATTCTTCTTCTGGGGTTGATCAGCGTAGTTTCTGCAGGTTCATCCAGCTGCTTTCTCATGCTTAACACCGCCTTTTGTCTTCCCCAGCGATAAAGTACGATGCAGCGAAGGAGGATTGCTACCAGCAGGAGGCGAAGCAGAGGGAGCTGCAGCGCATCGAGGAGGCGCTGCAGAACACGACACGAAGAGGTGAGACCCACCCCAACCTGCTGCTGACTTTGGCTTTTCTCCTCTTTCTCTTCATTGTTGCTTTCAGCTGCTTCTCAAAAGGCTGTGATTGGCTCAGCCAGGGAGGCTGTGATTGGCTCAGCCAGGAAGGCTGTGATTGGCTCAGCCAGGAAGGCTGTGATTGGCTCAGCCAGGAAGGCTGTGATTGGCTCAGCCAGGAAGGCTGTGATTGGCTCAGCCAGGAAGGCTGTGATTGGCTCCCACAATAACAGAAGAGCCAAACAAGAACAGGTCATTCTTACTGGGAGCCCCTGCACCAGCGACTGCAGAGCCTAGTCGCCCACAGGCGAAAGTCTGCAGGCTTGGGATGGGAACCTTTGACATTTGAATTGATTCGGTACCAATATCTGGTACCTGGGAATCGGTGTTGGTACTCAGCGGTACCAGTTTTCAGTACTTTTGTGCATGTTGCTTTTTGATAATAAATGTTATTTTTTTTTAGCCTATTTATTTTTCAATACATAAAATTTCACAAATATATCAAGACAACACAGTGGCACAGTAGGTAGCACTGTTGCCTTGCAGCAAGAAGGTTCTGGGTTCGATTCCCGGCCCGGTGTCTTTGCATGTTCTCCCTGTGCATGCTGGGTTCTCTCCGGTTCTCCGGCTTCCTCCCACAGTCCAAAAACATGACTGTCAGGTTAATTGGTCTGTATACACGGACGGTCTGGTGTGACCGTGTGTGTGTGTGCATGGTTGTTTGTCCTGTCTGTCTCTGTGTTGCCCTGTGATGGACTGGTGACCCGTCCAGGGTGACCCTGCCTCTCACCTGTTGACCGGGAAAGAAATGCCGCAAAGGTCGCCAGGCTGGGACTCGAACCTGCGACAGCCGCTTTGAGGACTAAGGCCTCCATACATGGGTTGTGCTTAACCCCTGCGCCACCACAGCACACCCACCAGCTATGCTTACTTTGTTTACTGAAGTAGCAGCTGCTGACGTCATTACGTCCTTGGCTGCTATGCTGCGTTCAAGACAAGCATGGAAAATACCCCACTCTTCCTTGATACGGTCACAATGATGCACTTGGATAACGAAACATGGTACCGTGTGATTTTATGTGAATAGGTACTTGGTAGTACCGGCAGAATTCGGTCGTTACCAATAAAAGTACAAAATTCGGTACCATCCTTGCTGCATGAGTCTGCAGTTGTACTCACTAACTCTCTCTGTCCTCCTCATGCTGCATTTGCTGTCAGCGTCTCAGACTGGAGATCTGCTGTTCGGTCTGGAGAGCGTTGTTTACAAGGAGCCGCTCAATGGTAACACACCCAGAGACACGCTGAGACACTGAGACACCCAGAGACACTGAGAGAGACACTAAGACACCGAGAGACACTGAGACACCCAGAGACACTGAGAGAGACACTGAGACACCCAGAGACACTGAGACACCCAGAGACACTGAGAGAGACACTGAGACACCCAGAGACACCCAGAGACACACTGAGACACTGAGACACCCAGAGACACTGAGAGAGACACTGAGACACCCAGAGACACTGAGAGAGACACTGAGACACCCAGAGACACTGAGAGAGACACTGAGACACTCAGAGACACTGAGAGACACCCAGAGACATTGAGAGACACTGAGACAGAAAGAGACATTGAGAGACACTGAGAGACACTGAGACACCGAGAGATACTGAGACACCCAGAGACACTAAGAGACACTCAGACACTCAGAGACACTGAGAGACACTGAGACACCCAAAAACACTCAGAGACACTGAGAGACACTGAGACACCCAGAGATACTGAGACACCCAGACACTGAGAAACACTGAGACACCCAAAAACACCCAGAGACACTGAAAGACCCAGAGACATCCAGAGACACTGAGAGACACTGAGACACCCAGAGACACTGAGAGAGACACTGAGACACCCAGAGACACGGAGAGACTCTGAGACATTGAGAGACTCCCAGAGACATTAAGAGACACTGTGAGACACTGAGACACTAAGAGACAGTGAGAGACACTGAGACACCCAGAGACACTGAAACACCCAGAGACACTGAGAGACACCTAGAGACATTGAGAGACACTGAGACACCCACAGACACTGAGAGACACTGAGACACCCAGAGACACTGAGACACACTGAGAGACACTGAGTCACCCAGAGACTCTGAGACACTGAGAGACACTGAGACACCCAGAGACCCAGAGAGACACTGAGAGACACTGAGACACACTGAGAGATACTGAGACACCGAGAGACACTGAGACACCCAGAGACACTGAGAGACACTGAGACACCCAGAGACACTGAGACACCCAGAGACACTAAGAGACACTCAGACACCCAGAGATACTGAGAGATACTGAGACACCCAAAAACACTCAGAGACACTGAGACACCCACAGATATTGAGAGACACTGAGACACCCAGAGACACTGAGACACCCAGAGACACTGAGAGACACTGAGACACCCAGAGACACTAAGAGACACTGAGACACCCAAAAACACCCAGAGACACTGAGAGACCCAGAGACACTGAGACACCCAGAGACACTGAGAGACACTGAGACACCCTGAGACACTGAGACACCCTGAGACACTGAGAGACACTGAGACACCCAGAGACACTGAGACACCCAGAGACACTGAGAGACACTGAGACACCCAGAGACACTGAGAGAGACACTGAGACACCCAGAGACACTGAGACACCCAGAGACACTGAGAGACACTAAGAGAGACACTGAGACACCCAGAGACACTGAGACACCCAGAGACACTGAGAGACACTGAGACACCCAGAGACACTAAGAGACACTGAGACACCCAAAAACACCCAGAGACACTGAGAGACCCAGAGACACTGAGACACCCAGAGACACTGAGAGACACTGAGACACCCTGAGACACTGAGACACCCTGAGACACTGAGAGACACTGAGACACCCAGAGACACTGAGACACCCAGAGACACTGAGAGACACTGAGACACCCAGAGACACTGAGAGAGACACTGAGACACCCAGAGACACTGAGACACCCAGAGACTCTGAGACACTGAGAGACACCCAGAGACATTTCGAGACACTGTCAGACACTGAGACAGTAAGAGACAGTGAGAGACACTGAGACGCTGAGACACCCAGAGACACTGAGACACTGAGACACCCAGAGACATTGAGAGACACTGAGACACCCAGAGACACTGAGAGACACTGAGACACTGAAACACACTGAGAGACACTGAGTCACCCAGAGACACTGAGAGACACTGAGTTACCCAGAGACTCTAAGACACTGAGAGACTCAGAGACACCCAGAGACACTGAGAGACCCTGAGAGACACTGATATACCCAGAGACACTGAGAGACACTGAGACACACTGAGAGACCCTCAGAGACACTAAGTGACACCCAGGGACACCCAGAGACACTGAGACACTAAGACACTAAGAGACACTGAGAGACACTCAGAGACATTGAGAGTCTCAGAGACACTGAGACACTCAGAGACACTAAGCGACACCCAGAGACACTCAGAGACACTAAGAGACACTGAGACACACAGGAGACGGCTGTCTCCAGGGTTTGGACCAGGGACCAGTCAGTGGTTTGGGCATCATTGGGTCCATGGCAGCATCACTGCCAGAGCTCCAGATGCTGGTTTCTGAAGCCCAAAGTCAGATTGGTGTCTCTCCTCATTCAGTCCATCAGGTCCAAAGCTTCTGGTTCTTCTGCTTCCTGCTGTCTCTCTGTTTCCAGCTTTTCTCTCTCTAATGGCTGTTCTGTCTTTAACGCTGCCAAAGTCCCAAAAGGACGTAAAAAACCCAAAAAGCACAAAAAAGTTTTAAAGAAACTGAAGCGACACGAACACAAAGCAGGTGAGTTCATGTTTCTCCTTAAAGAGACGCAGATCTTTTGAGAAGAGACGTCGGTTCTGGTTTTGTCCAGAGCGAGCCGACCCGGTTCCTGACCGTCTCTGCTTGGTTCAGATAAACCTCAGGAGGACAAGAAGGACACGTTCATGGAGAAACTCGCCACTCAGGTGATCAAGAACCTGCAGGTGAAGATCAGCAGCATCCATCTGCGCTACGAGGATGACGTGAGTTCTGACCCGGCCCTGTCCAATCCCAGTTCTGGTTCTGTCTCCTGAAGCTCTGCTTCACTCTCAGCTTCATTGATGTTTTTCAGCTGTCAGATCCACAGCGCCCCCTATCGATGGGAGTAACACTGTCAGAGCTCAGCCTGCAGGTACACACACACGCACACACGCACACACTCAGCCTGACATCCCGCTGCCTCTGCTGACGGTTCATGTTCTTCTACCTTCAGACCACTGATGAGAACTGGAAGCTGTGCATTCTGAATGAAGCTGCAAAGATCATCTATAAGGTGAGATGCTCCACTCAGTCTCTCCTGAACTTTATGATTGTTGATGCAAACACAACTGGAGGGAAACAAAAGAGACGGTTGATCTGCTATTGAAATGACTGGAGAGCTGGGTCCGACTTGAACTGATTCCAGTTCTGGTTCCAGTCGAACCAGAACTGGAACCAGTTCCAGAACTGTTCTGAACTATTCTGGAACAGTCCAGAACAGTTCAGGACTACTCTGGATTGGTTTCAGTCTGACATAAAGAACAAGAGTTACTGCTATAACTGCGGTTCTATGAATCTCGGATGACTGCCAGAGGCGGTGCTTCAAGCACTGAATGGTCATGCGCATGAGCAGGTCGAGAGTTAGTCACAACAAAGTCACCTGTGACCCGCTGGTGACTCACGTGACTCAATATAGTCACATGACACCCTGACCTTCTCATGAAAAACAAGGATTCCGAGGAATCAAGTACTCTGGGGGTCATCCGGGATTCATAGAACCGCAGTTACAGCAGTAACTCGAGTTACTACTGACCGCCGGAGGCGTTTGTTAAAGAACTGGGTGACTCATGTAAACAAGATCACGAGGAATCTGCAACATCCATGGAACAACCACTACGCCACCTACCCCAATGTGATGAAGGGAATGAGGCGTAGCCACATTCACCCTGTAAAACCAAGCAAAGGTACTAGGTGATTTCCAGGAGGCCACATGGCATCTAACGTTCAACGGCCGTTAGATGCCATGTCATGGCAGCAAATGAGATTCAACATGGCTTTGAACAGTGATTTTTAAAGACTCCATGACCTTTTCGGGAATGTGTTGTGGCATATTTTTGTACTGATCTAAAATAAAGTAAATGCAGGGCCAGTATCAGTCATATTGATACCAATATTGATACTTATTGTTTTGGTTTCATATATGATCACACTTCTGACCTTCAAGTGTTTTTGTGGTTTTTCCTTTGAATTAATTTTGTTAAAACCCAAAACAGAATTTGGACAAAGTTTATAGGTGGTTACAAAATACTTTTTAAGAACATATTAACATGATAAGCAGAAAAAATAGAACAAAAATCCGTCTCCAGTTTTTCCTAAATAAACCACACAACTTAGTAATTTAAGAGCAAATTAAAAAAAGGTAGCATCGAGAAAGTTATAGAAAAATAAAAGAACATCTCGAGTTAATCTGAAACTGAAGTATCGACCTTACTACACTAATATTGATCAGATACCGACTGCGGATCAATATCAATGATATGAATTGATCTGCCTATCTCTACTAAGAATGGTTCAATAATTCGTGGGTATGGTATGGTGGCTCTCAGGACAGAACTGCTCCCCTCTGAATAATGTATGGACACATGGAAGTCCTCACCTGCAGAATACAGACTGATCATTTCATATTAAAACTGAACCTCCACCCCAAGAGGGATCAATAATGTGGTCATAATCACCATTTTTGGGAATTTCTAAATTCACTTTTGCTCTGTTTTGTGTTTATTCTTTTAATTTTTATGTGACTGTGGGCAGGTCTCGTAAAATCTGACAACAGCAGACACCTTAATGATTACACTTATGACTGGAGAATGAAATGAAGTGGTTGCAGCAAAAACTTGGGACTGATGGGAATCCAGAGAGGCTTTCAATTAGCCTCAAGGTGGAGAGGAGGGCGTCTAGTTTAGGAATCAGTGTTCCTTGAAAAATGAGTTAGAGTGTTGAGATGCGAAGCAGTCTCAGCAGAGATCTGTCCATCTATCCTCCTGGGCAGATGGTTAGAAATTCAATTATGTGGAATCTAACATTTAAGGTTATTAGATTCCAGTTTAGATGCATAATTATCAGTACTTTCACTGGGAATCAATTAATTGTTGGAAAAACAAAAAAATTGGTAAAAAAAAATTACATTAAAATCTTTTATGCATTCATTGCGTGTCACATTAAATGTGAAGCCTCAGTAACTTTTGTTTTGTGGTCAGATTTGATCAATAAAATACCAATTCAGCTCTTTACAAGATGTTTCAGTTCACTGATATTTGACAAAAAAAAAAAAAATTAATCACAAAAAATCCAAACAAGATGTAATGACTCACTAGAGGGACCCAGAAAACTCAGGTTATTTATTAAAAGACAACGCAGACCGGGCACACTGGATCGTCAGCTGCAGCACTGGCTTGGCGATCAGGTACTGGAGCGATCAGCCGAGGGCACAGAGGTTAGAGGAGCCTTCGTTGTCAAACCAGGCAAGATGGAGCAGCTAGGTACTGCTTGTTTCCAGTGACACCTTAGGAATAAAAAAAGAATTGCTGCCTTCAGTGAGAGTCATTTGAGGTCTGCATATGCCAAGGGTTCAAACAGGGGGGACTGAAGAGCCTCAAGCACCAGAGGATGGCCCCACGAAAGATCACAGGGCAGTTGGGTGGGTGAAAACACAGAGCAACTCTCAAAAACAGCAGAATTTTCTAGTTTCGGCCCACCGAATAACCATTCACACCAACATGCCAACAGGGAATAGCAACCACATATACTTTCAAGTCCATTCCCGATCCAGCAATGCCTGCAGGAAGGTCAGCGTGTCAGAGACTGAACACTGCACCTGGTCCTGCCCTTTATCACGGCACCACCAGAAGACTGCTTACTTGTTATCGTAGACAGCTTGTGTGGAAGACGCCCATGCATTAGCCATTGTAC
Source organism: Alfaro cultratus (assembly GCA_903066825.1). Lineage (NCBI taxonomy): Eukaryota > Metazoa > Chordata > Actinopteri > Cyprinodontiformes > Poeciliidae > Alfaro > Alfaro cultratus. The sequence continues at coordinate 10,276 of CAEFZX010027025.1, forward strand.
GCCCTACTAGCCCAGCATATGTTGAAAAAGTGAACCCAGAGCTGGAGCCTGTCCAGGGTGGGGTGCAAAATCTGGCCTCCCATCTGAGAGAGAAGAGCCCTCCTGGAAGGGAGATGCATTGGCGAGCTGGAGCTAAGCTCACACAGTAGAGGAAACCAAGTCCTCGTTGGTCAGAAGGGGACCACCAAGAGAATCCTGTGCCCCTCCTGTCGAACCCTTGGGAGAGTCAGAAAAACTAGACTGAATGGTGGGAAAGCATGAAGGGAGGACCAAAGGGGACAGTGAAATGCATCCTTGGAGGCATAGAGGTCCATGTCTACTCTGCCAAAGACCTTCCAGATGCACTCCACCACCTCTGAGTGAAGCTTCCACTCTCCTGGAAGCGGCTTCTGACGGGACAGAAAATCCACTGGCATGTTCTGTGGCCCTGGGATGTGGCCCTGAAGCTGGCCAAGTATGGAGCCGACCAGGTCAGAAGCCATTGAGCCAAGTCCAACAGTTTCCTTGACCTTGTCTCCCCTTAGTGATTGATGTGAAAAACCAGAGGTGTTGCCTGACCTCACCAGCACTTGCTTGCCCTGCAATCCCAGAAGAAAGCTCAGAAGAGCCAGAAGTACAGCCTGTAATTCCAGGACATTGATGTGCTCCCTGCTCTGCAGCTGGACCATGTCCCTTGTGCCATTGGACCCTGTCAGGTTGCACCCCCCACCCATGGAGGATGCATCTGTAAACACAACTTCCCGTCGACACGGGAGGGAATCATGCGGGACCCCCGTTATCATAAACAATCTCATTCTCCACTGGGACAAAGACAGAAGACAACTAAAGCTCATCGTCTTCTGAGACGATGAGCTTTCCATGTGGGGTCCAGATACAAGCTATCCAACCACATCTGGAGGGGCTGCAATGACAGCAGCCCCAAGGGCACTACGCCAGATGCAGCGGTGAGCATGCCCAAAAGTCAAAGATGCCGCACAAGAGGCAGCGCCATGCTGAACCTGATTTCCGGGAGCATGCTCAATATACTATCGACTCGCTGGGGTGGCGGGCAAGCAGTCATTGAGATGGTATTCATGGCATGACCTGGGAAGATTTTGTTCTGTGAGGGAGTTGGACTGCTTTTCTCCATGTTCTCCTGCAAGCCCAAGCGTCCAACATGATTGAACACTAACCAAGTGTCTCGGACCACCTGATCCCATGTTGCTGCACAAATGAGCCAATTGTCCAGACATGGGAGGATCTTCAATCCTTATGCCTGCATAGGGGAGAGGGCCGCTGCAAAGTATTGAATTAAGACCCCAAGTGACAGCGAAAGTCTGAACAGGTGGACCCTGAACTGGAAATCCTTTCCTTGGAAAGCACAATAAAGAAACCTCCCATGGGGCAAAGCTTTCAGAACATGAAAACAAGCATCTCCCAGAATGACAGAAAGTGCCTGGAGGGTTTTGCTACAAGGCTCAGTAAGTGGCGAGTGCGCCAACCAGACCTGGTGGCGCACCAGTGTAAAGCGTGTGCATCCCAGCTCCCTCGTCATAAGAGCAAAGGCCTGCAGAGATGCAACAACCAGGCCTTGGGTGGAATGGTCCAGTGGAACAAATTCCATAGAGGAGGACAGGGCCAGCAATAAATGGGAGAGAGTTTCCAATCCGACACATAGGGACACCAGAGTCATAGGCCTGGCAGAGAAGGTCATCAGAAATACAAGACTGAGACCACGAACAATGGGCATTGGGCCGCAAAGCCTCATCAGTTGGGATAATAAATTCAGCCTATTTATAGGCTGACCAACAGCGCCACAGCTTAATCAAATCAATTACCAAAATAAGAAATTGTCCAAACTCCAAAATATATTAAAAAACAGGAAAGAATCATTTGACTAAAGTCTAGAAACAAAACAATCAGGAAAAATAGACAAAAATAATTCTAATGTGCCCAAAGCACATAACAATTGTTGTTTCATAATTGGTTATTATGTTTTTTTGGTGTAAAGCACTTTGAGCTGCCTTGCTGCTGAAACGCTGTGTGCTAATAAATGCCTGTTGCCCCCTGTCTGCCCCAGCTGGGCCGTCTGGAGAGTCTCTGCGCCTACTGGAACGTCAACAGTCCCATGTACTACCGGAGCTCTTGGCAGGACATTGTGGTCAGTCCACTCCTGCATGTCTGTGTTGATCTGATGAAGCTCATTTCTGTTTATGATTGGACTCAGAGCCTCCCTGCCCCCCGGTTGATCCTGTTCTCCTTTGCAGGACCAGTTGAGGTCAGAGATCAGCAGCAAAGACCAGCAGCTGCCTCACTATCAGTACAGTGAGTTCAGATCTTTGATTAATAAATGTTGACTCTTTGTGATGTCAGCTGGTGACCTTATGACCTTTGAACCCTATACTAAGGGTTTGTGGTAGTAGCAGGATGTTTCAAGTGTCTCCCTGGTTGAATCTATTGACCTGCAGCTTTAGCTGCTCTGCAGTCCAGATTGTCCAGGAAATGACAAAGAAATCAGAGTTTCACAGAGTTTCCATCTAAATGTGTTGATGAAGAACCTGAGTGGAAATCTTTCACTTCATCTCCATGGAAACACTAAAAGTGGCCCCATGGGTCAGGGGTCAGATTTAGGACCAAGATGTGAATTGAGTTTTGGTTAGGATAAGGGTAAGGTTTGGACTGTAGAAATGAATGGAAGTTTTAAGGAAATAAATAAGTCTTACCTAAGATAAAACGCTGAGTCAATCGAGAATGAATCAAAATGCATTTTGATTATTATTTTATTAAGAAATTAAGCAAAGAATATAGCAATGGCTCCCCTGGCTAGTCCAGGGAAGTGAAGAAAAGGTAAAAGTACGTTGCTTTTAATATCCACCAGCACTCTTACAAAGATGGGAGGAAAAGTTAGAATCTCACCAGTTTCAGTTTACTTCACAACTCTGGTATTTCACCTGCAGGCTGTGACCCTGGACTGTTCAAACCCAGGTCAGAAATACCCTTTAACCCTAACCCTCCAACATGAAGGGTGCTTTTTAACTAAAATTGATTGATTGATTGATTGATTGATTGAAATAAAACAAAGTTTGACATAACAGATCAATGGATAGTCCCCATAAAGATAGCCACAAAACGTGTGTGTGTGTGCGTGTGTGCGTGTGTGTGTGTATAAGTTTTCTTAGTTTCAGCTAATTTTAATTCAGTTTTAGAATTTATTTACTACGTACTAGAATAAGATTTTTGCTTTTCAGGCAATCAGAACTCTGGATTGACTCAGTTCATTTAAAATCCTTTTAAGCAAGAAAGTAGCAATGCATCATAAGGGATCATATTGGATCATAGTGGGTCACAGTGGATCGTAGTCTTTCTGCTTTATAATGATGAATGATAGTGTGACCATTATTTCATGAAGGGTTGATGAAAAGCTGAACGTCTTGTCAGAGGAGATGTTGGGGATCTGTTGTGGCTCTTTTGGGGATCTGTCAAGTCCCTGACGGTCGGAGCTGCTGGTCACTCTTCTTCTCTGTCTAGTCTTCAAGCCGATCTTCGCTTCGGCTAAAATGTGCATCAACCCGAATGCAGAGGCAGAGCTGAAGTCTCCGAAGGTGAAGCTGCAGCTGGAGGTCCAGAACATTGGCATCGAGATGACCAAACCTCAGGTGAGGCAAGACACAGCCTGCTGGATGGATCAGGTGAAGACAGGTGAGACTACCTTTACCTGTCTGTCCTCCACAGTACCTGAGCATGGTGGAGGTACTGCAGTCCATTGATCTAATGGCAAAGAGCGCCCCTTACAGGAAGTTCAGGCCAGATGTTCCTGTCAGTAAGAACGCCAAAATCTGGTGGGTTTGCTCTCCCGTTCCATCAGCTCAGACCCAGATAAAACCAGGACCAGACCAGTTACATTGTGGTCTCCTGCTACCTTCAGGTGGAGATACGCTTTCAACAGCATCATGGAGGTCCACATCCAACGCCTCAGCCACATGTGGTCCTGGTCCAAGATTCAGCAGCACCGGGAGAGCCTGAAGGTCTACAAGGCTGCCTACAAGAGCAAGCTGCTGAGCCAGAACAAACCAGGGCCAGACACCGAGAAGCAGATCCAGGTGAGGAAACAGTAAGCCACGCTTAGCGATGTGACTGACATTGCTAAGCAACCAAACATCCCATAACTCCTGGATATGGGATGTATAATTCTGGTCAATGAATCCACTGCAGCCATCTGATATTGGGTTAAATGCCTGTGAGGAAACTTTCCCTGCATCCATCCCATCTGAACTGGTGGAGTTGAGTTCAGCTGGTTGGGTTTCCTGAAGCAGAAATGAAAACTTAAGTCGGACCTTCAGGAAGCCCATCCCAACGTCTCAACTCAGTTTCTTTCTCCTCTCAAACATGAAATGATCTCTTGCCATTTCAGACTTTTGTTGGATAAATCAAGATGTTTTTCTCAAGATGTTGGTCAACGGGTCCTGAAATGTTCTGTAGAAATGTTTTTTAGGGTTATTTGTTGCACTTTCAGCCTTTACCCTTTACCCTAATGTTGTTTTTTAAATCTTTTTTTTTAACTAATATTTGTAATGTATTAAAATTGTTGGATGTTCTGTTAGCTGATGATACTGATGTTTTATCATCTTTTCAACAAAACTGACTTAAAGAGTTAAATTATGGTAATTCAAAAAAAAAGGATTTTTATCCGTTAAATATTCTGTTCATAAATACAAACTTAATTAAAAATCATGAAATCGAAAACATTTGCAAACACATTTATTAGAATGATTACTGGATGTAAACTGAGCTGAAGATCATATATACCTTACAACAAAATAAGTTATTTTTGACAGTTGTATCAACTATAGCTCCATATATTATGTTAATGTAATATAGTCTGGAGAAATTGATGAGAAATTAACTGAAATCCAGTTTGAATAATAAATGTTAATAGAAATTTAGTGTTTCTGACACAAAAATGGTAAAAGTACCACATTTTTCTGAATTTGTGTAGTTGCATGTTAGAGTTTAAAAAATTAATGTTTACAAATGACACTAAATAAATTTGAAACTACAATAAATTAAATGCTTAGAACTATTTGGAAAAAGCTGTTTGAGTTCTGGAGTTAATATTTAGTTCTTTTTTGCAGATTTTCAGCAGATGTTTTAATTGGTCTGTTCCATTAATTAAGTCACAACAAAAGTCATCTTGAGGCTCTTTACAAAAAATCCCTTCAATTCACTCCAGCATCCATTCCAATTGATCCTATTTATGAAACGAGTTATTTTTTCAAAGTAATTTAAAAAGGTTCTAAGAAAGTTATTGACTTAGAGGATTCACTTCTCCTGGGCCAGCAGGGGGCGACAGTCTCCTGCATTGATTCATTGACTTTACAGCAATCCCTCTCCCCGATATTCAAAAGAAATGTAGCCACTAAAAATGAAATGGTTCCAAAAGACACAGGATATGATTGAAATTAGAGGAAAATTAAATGATTAATAATTAAATCTGCTGACTCTTATAATGGATAAAAGGAAGCTAAAATAATAATAAGTAAAACTGGTAATAAAAGACGCTGACTGAAGCTGGTCTCTGCTGTGCTTCAGGATCTGGAGAAAACCCTGGACGTGTTCAACATCACTCTGGCCCGTCAGCAAGCCCAGATGGAGGTGATCTTGTAGAAATGAAGGTGATGATGTGTGTTCTCACAGGCCCAGCTTGATTTGAGGGTTCTGCTCCTGCAGGTGATCCGGTCGGGCCAGAAGCTGGCTGGGAAGAAAGCCGGAGGCCAGAAACAAGGAGGAGGCTTTTTCAGTGGCTGGTTTGGGAGGAAGACTAAGAAGGAGGAGCAGGAGGAGGACAAGGAGCCTGAGAGTAAGAGCTGATCTGAACCTTCTGGAGAGACCCAAGATTTGGTTCTGAACCGGCAAGTTCTGTTTCAGCTTCTGGCCTGGACCAGCTGATGACGGCTGAGGAGAAGGAAAAACTCTACACAGCCATTGGCTACAGCGGCAGCTCGCACAACCTGGCTTTACCCAAACAGGTAGAGACTCTGATAGGTAGAGACTCTGATAGGTAGAGACTCTGACAGGTAGAGACTCTTGACAGGTAGAGACTCTGACAGTTAGAGACTCCGACAGGTAGAGACTCTGACAGGAAGAGACTCTGACAGGTAGAGACTCCGACAGGTAGAGACTCTGACAGGAAGAGACTCTGATAGTTAGAGACTCTGACAGGAAGAGACTCTCTGACAGGTAGAGACTCTTGACAGGTAGAGACTCTTGACAGGTAGAGACTCTTGACAGGTAGAGACTCTGACAGGTAGAGACTCTGACAGGTAGAGACTCTTGAGAGGTAGAGACTCTGACAGGTAGAGACTCTGACAGATAGAGACTCTGACAGATAGAGACTCTGACAGGTAGAGACTCTTGACAGGTAGAGACTCTGACAGTTAGAGACTCTGCCAGGTAGAGACTCTCTGACAGGTAGAGACTCTGACAGGTAGAGACTCTGACAGGTAGAGACTCTGACAGGTAGAGACTCTGACAGGTAGAGACTCTTGAGAGGTAGAGACTCTGACAGGTAGAGACTCTGACAGATAGAGACTCTGACAGATAGAGACTCTGACAGGTAGAGACTCTTGACAGGTAGAGACTCTGACAGTTAGAGACTCTGCCAGGTAGAGACTCTCTGACAGGTAGAGACTCTGACAGGTAGAGACTCTGACAGGTAGAGACTCTGACAGGTAGAGACTCTGACAGGTAGAGACTCTTGAGAGGTAGAGACTCTGACAGGTAGAGACTCTGACAGGTAGAGACTCTGACAGGTAGAGACTCTTGACAGGTAGAGACTCCGACAGGTAGAGACTCTGACAGGTAGAGACTCTGACAGGAAGAGACTCTGATAGTTAGAGACTCTGACAGGAAGAGACTCTCTGACAGGTAGAGACTCTCTGACAGGTAGAGACTCTGACATGTAGAGACTCTTGACAGGTAGAGACTCTGACAGTTAGAGACTCCGACAGGTAGAGACTCCGACAGGTAGAGACTCTGACAGGTAGAGACTCTGACAGTTAGAGACTCTGCCAGGTAGAGACTCTCTGCCAGGTAGAGACTCTGACAGGTAGAGACTCTGACAGGTAGAGACTGTCTGACAGGTAGAGACTGTCTGACAGGTAGAGACTCTTGACAGGTAGAGACTCTCTGACAAGTAGAGACTCTCTGACAGGTAGAGACTCTCTGACAGGTAGAGACTCCGACAGGTAGAGACTCCGACAGGTAGAGACTCCGACAGGTAGAGACTCCGACAGGTAGAGACTCCGACAGGTAGAGACTCCGACAGGTAGAGACTC
>CAEFZX010027026.1:0-27500 GCA_903066825.1 Alfaro cultratus
TATATATATCTATATATATATATATATATATATAGATATATATATATATATATATATATAGATATATATATATATATATATAACTATATTCCAATAACTGGCATTTCTTTTAACACTTTAACACACAACATTTAGAGAGGAAAAAATAAAATCAGAGTGAAAAATAATGAAGCATTAAATCTTGTACTTTGTCTTTACATCCTCTGGCTTTTCTAACTGCTTGACTTCTTCATAACATGAATTACTCAAAAATACACTTCATCAACATCCCAGGATTTCAGCTGACAGATAATTTTCCATTCATATTTCTATGTATCAGTGGGATGAAGAAACTGAAAGAAACTGGCTAACGAAGATTAGGAGTACATCACTTAACCTCATTCACATCCAGTCCTCCATGGTCTAATATCTGGTGGTGACATCCTGCATTATGAACACGTCATTTGTTTCATGTACACATGAGACAAAAGGCCTTTAATGACACATGGTTGATGTGTAGATCTGTTGGAGGCTGTGTTGGTGTGGCTCAGTGTGGGAATTAATGGCAAGTTGGTAAACATAATACTTCTGAATGGTTGGCATGTTGGTGCAGATGGGTGAGTGGGTAATGAAAACTCAGCTGGTTCTTTAACACAAACTGGCTACCAGAATGGTATAATGGGTGAACATCTATTGGCTAAGAATGTCTTTCCCCTTTTTGTAACCTTGAACACCTCACTTAACTTTCTAATCACAAACCTAAATGCATTCCAGTTAGCGCAGCTTACTGTATAACTAAGGCGTAATCATCCAGATTACATTTTTAATATCAATATTCAGTAATTGCCTCAATACTCCCTCAAAATTAAGGATAGAACTTGGTTGTCAGTGTAAGTTCCTGGAGCCACTGACAGAAATATTCAATAAATCAAGCATTGTTCATGTACAGGATGTGTTGTAGGTGAGACAGCTAGTTGCATTAATTTGCACGTTAAAGAAATGTAAAACAGAAGAATATGGAAAACTACAATTGCAGCACAAATATATTCCTATTAGCATATTTCTAAAGGTGGAACCTTCCCTCAGGATACCGTGACCAAGCAAGAGTGAGCAACTTCAGACTTAAATTAAACAGCCACGGAAGGAGAGGGGTAGACTGCTTTGATTCCTGCAGAAGAATAAGGAGTCATCAGAGTTTTTTATGTGGATATGTTGAATACATTACATGTTGTTGTGAAAAAAGTGCAGTTAACATACATTTTTATGTTTAAGCCTACTGTGCAGGGTATGTCGAGTAAATAAAGAACTCCCCTTTGCTTTTATTTACAAAGAAGTTCAAAGGTAAAGACATCACTATTTCTTTCTAGTTTATAACCAAATTCAGATAACTGAGAATTATCTGAACTTGTCATCAGGAGTACAACAAGTTAAGGGTATTGACTTGGCCTGTAGATGTCAAATCAATATGTTGTATTAGATGTGCAGGACAACTAACATACAGCACTTCAAAGATCTGTTCCAAAACCCTTGCGTCAGATGGACTGCAGTAGATACTCAGGAGTCTATTCCCTTGGGGGTCAAAACTATTTTAATCGAGTGGTCATAAAGGCATGTGTTGAGTACAATAGATAAGCAGCCAGTCAACAAATGTTGATTTACTTGAACTCCTGTTTTTCCATGATGATGAGTAATTATTTGAAATCACATGTTACAAATCAGGGCTGCACAGTGGTGCAGTTGGTAGCTCTGGGTTTGAATTCCATCTCTCCAGGTATTCTAGCTTCCCCCCCACAGTCCAGAAACATGACTGAGAGGTTCATTGGTTTTTTTATTGTGTTTGGCTGTCCTATTTTAAGGCTGTTTTAATATACTCATGTAGATAAATGTGAAGTGTCTGTAAAGAAACAAATTAAATTTCAAATGAATTGGTCTCTAAAACTGCTTCATAGTAATGTGTGCATGATAATTTGTCCTGTGTGTTTTTGTGTCACCCTGAGTCCAGTCCACCCCATTCTCACCAATATACCAACACAAAAAATGACATTTAAAATACATATTTTAAACATCCAGGCTTCCAGTGCCACAGACACGTCACAGGATTATCACCTTAACCCTGAACTTGAACCACAGCAGGTTTGCAGCAGGAGGGAAAGTTGCGTTCACAGCCTGATGCAATAGCAGTGTTAAAAAATAAATAAATAAAAAGAATGCAGTCACTGTATAATGAAATGGCCCCGTCAAATCCTCACATTTGAGAAATTTAAAAACAGAAGGTTGATCTCATTTGCTTCAAATAGTACGTAAAACATATCCATATTGCTTCATGACAGATATTAGCCAGCTCTAATAACATACATTAAGTTGTATTTGATGTGGAATTTGGCCACATATGCTTTGATGCTTGGATAAAAGCTCCAGAGAGAAAACATTTGTGATGCCTCCTTCTGTGATAAAATTCCTAAGTGCAGAGAGAATCACTGTTGACAGAGATGGAGAGTGATGGCTTAGCATCATATTTTATCCCTTCTCTCCAAAATGTAATAACAGTTTTGGTGCAAAAAAAATAAAAAAATACTTGCAATTGCTCATTGTCAGGAATATTTTGAAAGAAGGATTGTGCTAATATCACAAATAAACCCAGAGGGAAACCCAATTACAACGTTAGGTTGACAATTCTGTCTGAATAATGTGTTATCGTTTTCTCTTGGTGGAGTGGGGTTCTTTGTTGATGCCTATGCTGCTGATATGTAGACGTTCACAGGTTTTATAAGACGTATATTTCAGAAGCTGTCACATTATGCCGATCCTGGTCTGTGTGAGAACTGAAACTGAACTTTAGCTTCAGTGATGGTTAGCTTTAGCTCACACTTACACAGTGACATTATCAGACTCAGTTGCTGTGTTTCTGTTCTGTTTCTGCCTCTTATTTTCTTTGTTTGTGGCATTGGGAGATTGTTCAGATGGCAGCGTGCTGAGAATGTATTTTACAGAGCTGGATGGCCTCAGGACCGTGACAAGAAAAGACTGGGAGACGTCCTTTGTTGGATGATTGTAGCATAGCTTTTTGAGAAATAAAAGAGCCACATGTCATTTTCAGTCTCTTCATGTCTACTCTCCTCTTTCTCCGTTCTCTTGTCTTTTCAAAGTGTGTTGATGTAGAGTGCTGCAATGCACAGCAGAAAGTCTGTCCACAATGATTCTCTTCCTTGTGAACTCTCATGACCTAATGGGTAGCTCTATCCTGAGTAAACATTTCCCTGGATGCATGTGACCCTGCACTATTCCATCACTGCAATTTTGCTGTTACAATGGTGAACAGCAAAACACTTCTGTGATTGGCTGGCTGTTGACCAGCATCTATTCCGTAATAAATCACTGATCAGTTGAATTATTTGTCATACATCATAAGCAGAAAGTCCTCTTCCAATCTATCTTCTAGAACCCCCAGTTGGCAAATGAGCCAGGTTCTGGTTCTGCTGGACAGGTCACCAGTCCATCCACAAGTAAGGAGAATTTAGACAGACCAATCAACTGACAGACATGTTTTTGGACTGTGGGAGGAAGCCAGAGTACCTGGAGAGGATTCACGCATGCACAAGGAGAACATGCTAACTCCATGCAGAAAGACCCTGGGTCGGGAATTGAACCCAGGACCTTCTTCCTGCCAGCCAACAGTGCTACCAACATAGCCAATGTGCAGCCCTCCTGCTGGGTTTCATCAGATCGAAACTACTTAAACTAATTTGAAAGATAAACTGATTTTAATACACGGTTTGATAGGACTCATTGGAAATTAAATGTGACTGATCTAAAATTCCTTTTTTTTTTTTTTTTCTTATAGTGCCTTGAGACGACATTTGTTGTGAATTGGTACAATATAAATAAAGTGAATCTGGAAGAATGGAAAGAAGGAAAACTCCTCAGCCAGGAGTTCATATAACCCTATTCCTAACTAAATAGGGTTGGGAATGTCATTAATGTCAACCTTTTAATGATCTATTTGAAATAATCTCGTTCAGAAGTGAATTGATTATTTAACCTAGGAATTAGAGTTTGTTGTAGATTTTCTTTTATCCCCGCAGGGCCATTAGTTTACATAGAGCCTTATATGTAGTCATACATTCACCTGGATGGTGCTGAAGGTTCTAGAAAATGTTTTAACCTCTCTTTTCTCTTCCCTTTTAACTTCCGGTTAGTATTTTCACTAATTTGGTGTTTCTCATTGCAACCAAACAAGAATTTGTTCTTCCACTGGGTTCATTGAATGGACTAAATATCTTGCACAAGGGGAAAGATGATCAAATGTAGGTTGGGAAATTATTCAAGAACTGTTCATAAAATAATAATAATAATAATAATAATAATAATAATAATAATAATAATAATAATAATATACAGAAATCTGAGATTGCTGTTCAAGTAACTGTACAAACGTCACTGTGCCACAGTGAATGCACCCTCTTAGAAAAGTACTCTTTGACATTTTCTGGAAAAAAGAAAAACATATCAAGTCAGTTATGAAGTACTCTGCTGGGCAACAGTAACATTACCAAATATGAAATGAGCTTCCAACCAAGAACCAGGTGCTCCAGTGGACATATTGAAGCTGAACTGAAATTCTTCCTTGTGAACAGGAGTCCTATGTTTTCTGGGGAAGATTTGATGGTCACACTGGACAAACACTGAGCTAGTCGGCCACAATAACAAATCTCTATTGGGGGAGTCATGGTGAGGTTGTACCAGCTAGTAACACTTTACCAGCTAGGCATGTACCATCACTGCCAGCGGTACTGGTCCATTGGGCAAAGCAGATGGTCTACCTGAAGGTCCTTTAATGTCACCACAGATGAAAAGATGGCTGGAAAATGGAAACAGTTGGATTTTACAATGGGAAAGAAAACCTCAAACAATTATCAAAGCTGGTTTAGGAATGGATAAAAGATGCTAACAGAATCAACCTGAAAAAGACTTCCCAAAGTCCTGACTTGGCCTGAGTCTTACAAAAGAAACACTACAAAATCAAATTTGTGTACCTGGTTCATATTTTTAAAGCCAATACTGTTTAATGTTTTCCTCATGAAAAATAACATTACTATTGTCTTTGCCCTTTCCTTGTTCTTTCTCCTCTTATTACCCTCCGCCTTCCCCTCCCATTCACCCTAATGTCTGGTCTTCGTCCTCCTTGTCCTCTGTCTCATTGTCCTATTTCCGGGACTGAGATCATCACAGACAATTAGAGAAGATGTCTTTTCCTCCAAAGGCCATAGGAGATGAGGAGAAGCGTGTCGGGGATGTGAGATGCGATGAAACAGCAGGGGTCCTGCAGTGCTCTTCTAACTAAATGCCAACACGCTCATTCAGTTTCTCCTCTCTGCCTTTGTTTTTAGATTTGCGTCATCTTCATTGCAGATCTGTCTGGCTCATACAGGGGGAATGATGTATTTAGCTGTCGGGAGGTATTTATTCTATTGTCTTTGTGAGCCTGAAGACCAGCTGAAGGCTCAACTAAATGCTTCTTTGTCTGAAGAAAAGCTGAAAACACAGCTGACAAACAAAGTGTTTTTGCCAACTTTTGTTCCCATATTACATCAAGAAAAAAGCGAAAACAATACAGTAAAGCTTTGTGCCCTGCTTTCTTTACTTTCCTGTGTCTTGATTTATGAATGGATGGACTTATCCGCACGGCATTGTCCTCCAGCCACCTCACACACAAGCTTGTCTCAGGATGAATGTAGGCCACCGACATGCAGTGCTATTAAGCTCAAAAGAGAAGGATGAACGATTAAAAGACAGGAAGAGTTTTCTCCTCTCTCTCCTTAAATCACCAAAACCCACCACCCGTACGCCGTCTCCTATCCGCCCACCATTAGCATACTAATTAGGTCAAACGTCTGCCTCCTTGGAGGATGGAGAGGGTGACAGTCTGTCCTTTGTTTCTCCTCTCTTCATTTTGTATCCCTCTAAAATGCTAACGGGTGAAAAAAGTTCTTGGAGATAGAGGGGAAAGTTCTTTATTCAAGAAAAAAATTAAAATGTGGGACAATGACCCTGTTGTTGGTTTTGTTGTTCTCCAGCTTGATATCAATTACCAATTAATTAGTTGCAAGGCCTGTAAATCAATTAATTAATTTTAAGCAAAATAAAATATATTGACAAAATAAGCAACATTTTCAAATCAGAAACTTTTTGCTGCTGAACTATTAAATAACTAAACATAAGAGCTCAACAACAGAGATATTTTGTGTTTTTGATGTCTTTTTTTAGGTTGTTAAACAATCAGGATCTGCTGATCATTCATGGAGCTTCTTTACAAATGTGACAGTAGCGTTGGGGACGTCTGTGCTGCTGCTATATGTTTAGCACTAAGATGCTAATTTAGGCTAAAATGACTTCACAAATTGGCTAACTCCTTTTAGCACAGTATAAACACAAATGTAGTTTTTTCCAGCCTCCAATCAGATAGTTTTGTTGTTTTTTTTTAGCAGAAATCAAAGCTCCAGGGAACCAAGAAGTTGTCATATTCACGTAACACAATACAAATTCTCCAGTGATTATTATTATTTTTTTTTTTAACAAATTCAAACCTATGTAATAAATGAATCAAAATTTAAATAATTTAAAGTAACAGTTAAAGAATATGAAATGTTAAAGCAAGAAGAATTTCACATGTGTTGAATACAAATCAACAGGCATTACTCATACACATAAAGGAGAACAATGCTTTTTTCAAAGGGTTCTCTTTTTATGTTTTTATGCCAGATTTGAAATTTTTGAGTACATTTGTTTAGTTCATTGTGTTTTTTGCCTAAAACATTCTTGTGCTGGCCTCCTTAATTTGACCTAAGCAGTTGGATTCTCTTTATTTGTTGAAAATGCTGTGGCTCTGGTGCAGCTTTTTGTCACAACACTGCAGAATAAACACATTTGTCTGACTCAGTCACACGGGACGGCCCCTCGATGCTGAATAAGTAGTTGGAATGGCGAACAAAGTGTTGCCGTGGTGAGTATTGATTGTTAGCATTATGAAGGTTAGAGTTGTGGACATGCAGTGGAATGGGTCTCCAACGGCGTAAATCCCATCTCATTATTGGGAGTAGCGATAAACAGGAAATTGTCTTAAAATCAATTTTGGGGAGTCGGCAAAGTTACAGTGAAATGTAACGTAAAATGTGATTTAAAAGTTTTTAAACCACATTAAAGCTGCAGGATCAAAAATGACTAGTAATGCACATCAAATGTGTTTTTCTCAGTAAGCAACTTATTGAGGAATAAAAATAAAATTCAAATTTATCACCTTTACAAAAGTTTAATGTTCTAAATAAAAAAAGCTTTAATGAGTAACTGCTCTTAATAAAATTCCTCATTGTCATGTCATGTCATGTCATGTCATGTCAGCTCTGACATTAATTTATTGTAATGGCTTCCAATACAAGTTATGGGCTGTTTAAATTATAACTTAAGTTGCTTTATTTTTAAGCCTTTTTTAGTTTTCTGTTCTCTCTTCTGTTCTCGGCTCCCACACTGAGCTAGTCCACCTGCTCAGCCCCTCCCTCCAGTTTCAAACTCTCCCAATTAACTAAAAGTTAAAGAGTTAAATATGAATGCGACGTTTGCTACCTTTGACAAAAAAGCTTAGGTCTATGAAAGCAGTGTAGCAGTTTTGCTAATAAGGCAGTTTATCAAGATTCAAAGTAATAAAATAAACTGCAGTCTGATCTTAATTGTTAATGTGTTTCTTCTTATTGAGCAGTGAAAGCAAATCAAAGGTGTTATATGTCTTTTGCTTCAGTATTGACTCACTGAAGGGTTTTATGTTTGTGCCGCAGAGCCACAGTTAACAGCTAACAGTGAGATCCTCAGTCCAGCAGCTCTGACAGGTCTGTGCCGTTCAGCGCTGCTGTTGAACCATTGTTCTAACAATGGTGGGGGGGGGGGGCAAAAAATGTATTTATTTATTTTTTCTGAGATAAATGGCAGATTTATTTCGTTCTTTGTTTCTTTTGACTTTTCCTATTGATATCATTTAAATGCAAATTTGTCTTCAAATATATATATATACACATATATATATATAATTTTTATTTAATTTTTTTTTTTTTTTGGAGGGGTGGGGGCAATTCTAGGCTTTTCCAAGATTGGGGGTGGGGGGTCCGGACCCACCCACTTAGATGGAATTTTTCAAAATGTGCCAGGGATTGGGTTTAGTTTTCCCAGAGGTCTTAGTTACACTTTAACACTGTGGTCTGTGAGGACTTAATGATTCTGATGGATGCGTTCATGGGAGTCTGTCTCTCATTTGGGATACAATTTAGGGTGAGAGAATATACCTAAATCACACCTACTGATAAGGTTCAGACCGTGCAACTTTACTGCCAACTGAACTATTTTTGTATTTTTTTTTGCTTCCAGAAGACTAATGTTAAACCCTTGAGTCGACCATTGATGTGCTAATTACAGTGTGAAGAATGCACAGGTGCTGCAAAGTACCAGTGGGAGGAAGACGTGTGAAGCGTGTGTATGTTTGAAAACTGAATCAGCAGAGAACAAAGAACACCAGACAGAATACACACTGAGGGGAGTAATCAGAGAAAAACAACAGGGATTGAGAACAAGGTGTGTGGCAAATTTCAAATAGCAACTAACCTGGAAGAAAATAAAAAGAAAACTTTAAATGAGAAAATCTAATAAAAAATAAATAGATTTCAACTAATTAATAAATCTTCAACAGCAATTTAAAAATCTAAATGCTGAATTGAAACCAAAATTCCCCATAAAAGCTTGACTGAATCCTCTTGTAGTCATGTGAAAGTTGTTAACTCTGACTTAAAATAAATAGATACCCAAAACATCCAAAATCTGGACTGAATGGTTACTTACATTTATTTGCATAAATAAAACAAACTCAATATGTTTTCAGTTAGCAGTGATGAGGTTTGTATTTAAACTTGTTTAAAGATGATCTCTAACTGAGGTCCATTAAGCCCCATTTTCTTTTAATGAGAAACATTCAGCCAAGGTGACTTCACACTCAACCCCGCATGTTGTTGAATAAACACAACCAAATGTAACGGTCTGTTCTAAAACTTCAGGCCGTAAATGTCTGCTGACATATGGTTATATCCCACATTTTAAGTTAGATAAAATGGATGCAGTGCATCTGATTGGCTGTTTGCTTCCACCGTTCTGATTGCTTATTTAATTCCCAACAAACTCAGAGCAATTTGACATATTTCTAGAACCTCACTTCATATATGAACTAACCCATTAATAAAAATTGTCAATGGTCTTGAGGGACTCCGTTTATCATTTTCAGGTAGCACACAGAAATTCCAGAGTTTAAAAGTCCTTATGACCTTTACAATATCTGGTTCTGGAAGGTCTTTTTATAGAATATACTTTATGTTCAGTGTCATTTGAATAAAAACGTGCTGTTTCTGTGTTTAGTTTGTTAGTAATTAATGACTTGTCATGGGTTAATGGGTTATTTTGTTGGTTTAGGTGAATAATCCACTGTCCCTTGAATGCAGGAGGTCCTGCAGGTTGTCAGTGATTTGATTTTAGGATGCATCCTGAAGCTTATAAATTGTTACCTGAGAATGGGACAGATACATAAAACCACACACTTACTCTTCTTTGCCCTTTACTGCTGTGACATTTCCCAGTATTGCCCAGTCTATTACAGTGTTATTGCAGATGTTGTCTTTCACCAGGCAGTTCTCTTTACGTCAACTAAAAACTTGTTCTTGACTTTCCCAAGAATCAGATTAGAGTGGCTGGAAGATAACAAGGAGAATCAAATTGACGTTAACATACCACAGCCTCATGTGGGAAAATAGAAGCATGGTAAGAAGAGGGGGAAACCCTTCTGAGCTGCAATCCTTCCAGAGCGCTCTTGTTTAATTGAATTAATGCTAACGAAGTGCTGATGCAATTACAAGAAAGAGACCTTCTTTATCCTTCCCCTCGTGAGAGTCACGTTAGTTTCAGCCTGGTCCAGGTCATAAAATTCTCATTCACTTCTGCTCAACTGTTTTCAGCTCCACATACAGAATGTTCTCTATGCAGCGCCGCTCCATGTGTTGCTTGTTGTCTTCCATAACCTCGACCGCCTTTCATCCAGCAGTCATGAAAGAGTACCAAGCTTTCCTAGAGTAGAGTGCTTGTGTTTGTGCAGGCCATTTCAAGATGCAGTGATTATTTGCCTATTTTAGTGTGCAAGGAGCGGCAGTGGTGCTCCAGGGGCTCTTTATCATCCCACTCACTTCCTGGATTAAAGCTGGTATAATCATAAGTATGAATATTCATAAGGCCTGAGACCTGAGGGAAAGTGAGAGAGACTGACGGGCAAAAATCTACAGAGAAGCTGAGTAACAAACAACATGCAGAAGTTAAACTCAGGGGAAAGCACTGTGCACACATGGTGACTGAAAACATCCTGATAGCTTTGCGTAATGCTCCCAGTAACTACTTAATGTCTGAAGACATTAGACAACATGCTGCATATTGTAGATTACATGGCTGTTAAAGCTCAGATTGTCGCTAATCTTGTCAAACTGTAACTTCAGCACAATTTTGTCACAAGCTGTCTTTCGCAAGGTTGTCCTTTTTGAAGAAAGATTCATGCAAATGTAGTTTCATTTTCTTCTGTAAGAAACGTTAATGAGAAACATACAAAAGAAAAAAAAAACAATTGTTATTACTGCAAAATGTGAGACAAAGTACTAAAATGATGAAGTAAGACCCAATAGCAATACTGATCTGCACCGAAAGGACTTTCTGGTCAGATGCAGACTTGCCAGCAGAGGACTGCTGAATCTGTAGTCTGTATGCTACATTAATATGGGTGTGGTGGGCTTGTTGGACATTTAAAATTAGATCAGATCCAGTGGGTATATTGTTGGTCTATATGTGCTATTTAGAGAAAGGTTTGCTTCAGATAACATATAGATGGAGTTTCCTTTCACAGACTGAACATGTCCCAGTGCATCAGACTGAAATAACACCAGCTCAGCCCACTGGAAATATAATATAGGCACTCACAAGGTCTAATGTGAATTTCTCATACAATTTGCTAAATGTGCATTTATTAATATTCATTCTGCTCACCTCTATCAGACGTCAGAATTTGCTTTTACAATCATCATTACTGCTAACTGTCAGTATATAACTGGCAGTACCAGAAGCCATGTTCTGTAAGACAATGATTAATCAGTTTATTGACTAGATATTTTTATTTGACCAAATTATGAGCTGTGATTTTACCAGGGTTCTTTCCAGTCTGAAAAAGTACAAAAATGTTTGGAATTTGCTATTAAAATTTTATAGGATTTCAAAATAAAAGCTACAAACTCCATTGTGTTTTGCTGGGATTATAACTGACAGCCCAACATAATGCTGTGCTAACCAGTAAAGTTAATGGAAAATGACACGTGGTTTTCTATTTTAACTAAATGTTGCATTGCTTTATATTCAGATTTTGCCTATATTTATTTTCAACATAATTCAACCTCATATAAATTGAATGTAGAGATTCTGTGAACTTAAAGTCTGGACTTCTATAGAAGATGACATATATTGACTTATATTGCTAAATTATTCCGGTCAGTTGCACATTCCTTTTGGTGAAAGTGTGTTATTATTAATAAATTCATAATATACTATGTAATAATATTGTCCTTACAGCATAATATGTTATTGTTAGTTTTATAGACATTTAAATATTTTTATCATTCTGTAAACCTACATGCCTCAATGACCTGTCACTTTTTGGCTGCCAGGGAATTTTCCCACTGTGGGATAATAAAGGACATTTCTATTCTATTCTATTCTATTCTATTCTATTCTATTCTATTCTATTCTATTCTATTCTATTGTGTTCTCTTCTATGTTCTAAGTTTTATAAAGATTTATTTTGGAAGGAACTTATCTTTCCCAGGTTCTTTTACCACACATTTAACAGGCCGCTTATTGTATAAGATATTTACTGTAGCAATCCTGTTGATATACCAATGCCTCTTAAATCGACTGAACATTCAGAACACTCTGTAATGCTCATGTGGAAATCTATTACTTACTCTCTATGCAGTTCTTTTTCTACCAAGTTAAGCTCAGTATTTTAATAGAATCCCCTCTCAGTCTGTGTAAACACTGCATGACTTTTAATGAAGTTTCCATCTGTACAGTCTCTCTCTATTCTCTCCACATTATGTTCAGGGTGAGCCCATCTCCCTTCACCAATGTCTCGTACTGTAAATCTGTCATCCATCACAGGGGTATTTTTAGTAAACATTTCAGGATGCAGCATTGCCCAATAAACAGAAATGGAAATTCTCAAAGGACATCTCGAGTCTTTTCCATAATGTTGTGACCTGTTGCTTAGACCTTCAGACAGAATCTAAAGTCATTTGCAAGAGGTGAAATTCCCGATCCTGAAGCTTAAAGGCAAAGCATATCTTGTGTCCAAGGTCTGTTTTCCTAGCAGCTGCAGATCCAAGCATCTCCATCTTAATGTTTCTTTGATCTTCTCCAATCAGCAGGAAGCTTACTGTGTTAACAGCTGCAGGTGGAGGCTCCCAAGAAACAAATTTCCCCTGAGGCTTAGCTGGAATTTGGGGCTACACTCCGCCTCAGTGTTTTTCTCCATCTTGTTTCTTTAATGCCACAGCTGTCTGCTTGACATATGCATACCTTCCGTAGCGAAAGGTAAACACAGTTTCACAGTTCAGCAGGGAGAAGAGGAATTTTCTGCGTTTTAAATTCTGTCTCCCAGTGTGTCATAGATTTATAGAAAGTCAGGGAGGGTTTGCATGTTGGTGACAGGGGGCTGTGCGGATATTTATATATCTACTCTATGAGTCACAGCAGGGGAATCACATTAGCCACGGCTGTACTGTCACCATTGGACTCCTCAACAGGATTCTCGCTCTCCTCAGTTCTCCTCTACCTCGCTCTCTCCGGTTCTGTATTTAAAACTTACCAGGTCCCTTTTTTTTTTTAATCTGCGCAGGTCCTGGGAGAAGTCATGAAATATTTTCAGCTCCAGATGTCTCTAAATAAGTGTTATAGCAAGGAATGTCGGCTAATGGTGTGTCATATCCTGCCAAGGCTAGGAAGCCTGTGTAAGCACTTGAGGGGGCTGGGGGTTTGAAGGGGGCCGTTTGGGGACTGGCTGATGATAGCAGTGGAGCAGTAATAACCCACAAGCACTAAGAAATAGCTTCAGTGATTATGTGGGCTCTGTTGCACTGGTGGTTGCTCATGATGTAGAGCACCCAACTACTGGCAGACTGTGAGCAGAGTGCTGGAAAGACTGATATGGATGAGTTTTCATCAAAAATCCCAAAGTCCTGAAACTCTGTCCTCTCTGTCAGAGCTGAGTGAGACTGAATCCTCCTCTGATGGATGTTCACAATCAGTAGTGTGGGTGACATACACCAATCAGCCATAACGTTATGACCACTGAGAGGTGACGTAATTATCAAATAGGATGAGGAGTTTGTGGCCTGCAGTGACTAACATCTATCTCCCAGGAGTAAGAGTGTGACAGGGGTAGAGTAAAGGTGTTAGGGCATTAGGGTGTTAGGGTTATGGGGTTAGGGTGGCCCATCTGGTGCCATTCAGTAAATGTGCTCTGTAGGTCAGATTGGTTGTCAGAAGACACAACACATCACAGGCCAGTCAGGATGTTCCTGCCCACCAATCTACTGTTACAGGTTCCACTGATTACCTCTGGAGGAAGTAGGTTCACCCTTTATTTGAGGAGTTGTCGGTTTGATTCTCAGGCTTTGTATCCTTGAGGAAGACACTTCCCGCCCCCTGGCCACTAATGTGGTCTGGCCAGTGTAGTCAGAGGGTCCACCAGTGTGGATGATACTGGCTGGTCAGAGGTGCCTGGCCTCTGACCAGGGCAGCTCTGACTGCTATCCAATAATTTGCCACCATCAGCATGTGACTGAATGAATTTTGAGTAAATGAGCTGCAGCAACTTAAATCTGAAGTTGCTGCAGCTCATTTTATGGTTTTATACCTTAATATCTTTTAGAAAACGTTGAGTTTATTAACTCAGTTTGGGTTAAACATGGGTTAAGAGCTGAACAGCATCCTAATATTGTATTTGTTTCTGCAGCTTCTACCATGCAGATATCAGTCAGAGTTTTTCCAAGTTAGTTTTTGCAAAGGAAAATCAATATTGTTTCTTTCCATTTGACTGTCTTCTCTCAACCCCAGCATAACTCCAATACTAATATCCCAGGCTGTTTAGCAGAACACAAACTGATCCCTGCCTGATGATGGCTTTCTGAGCTGCTGGTCACAGAGCTTGTTCTGCTTTATTATCTGCTTGGTTTGGTCCACTGGAAGGCAGCTGATAGTCAGACCCAACTGCTCTGCAATTCTCTCTGCTTCTGCTTCTGCCTGACTCAGAAAAGGCAACACAAATGTTTGCTATAATAAGAGTCTACTGTATATAAAGGTTGGAATTTGATGCCTGTTTATTTGGAAAAAGTGGTATTATCCTCAAAACTAAGCCGGTTTTCAGTAAAACCAGACCATTTTTGTTGCCACCTAGTCACTTGTTCACATCGCTGCTGGTCGCAGTCTCTTATTTCATCACTTTTTGAAACCAGGTCTGGATGGACTGATTCTGGAACATGGAGGTACTACATACCTCCATGCAGAAAGCAAACATAGCAAAAAAAACATTTAATTAAATAAAAAAAATAGCAGCAGCACAGCATTGTATTCTGTGTGCTACAACCATTCAATTACTTAACCTGTTCAGTTTAACAACCTCTGATATGGAATATATGTGTTACATGAGCACTTAGTTCATCTGAGAATGATTACTGTTTTCTAAGTGAAAGCTAAAAGTCAAAAGCACATGCAGGTTTTGACAACAGGCTAAAATGACAGTGCCATCTAATGGTCTGGCATGACAACTACAGCAGATTCAATGTGTCTTGGCGGTGCCATCAAATATGAAACTTTTCTCCAATCATCATCTGAAAATACCGTCACTTTTCAGACAGCAGTCTCATGCAAAAATAGCCTAAGTTGGCTACGCTTAACTTCTGTAATCATTCTTTTGAGGAGCAGGCTCTTCATTTCCTGTAAAGCCAAGTTTAGTTCCATAAACTAAGCCAGGATGGATGCAGAGCCAGAAGCTCTGAGCTCAAAGGGTTGTTGTACTCTCATCTACTCCCAGGGTCCAATCACTTTCTTGTTAGGTCAAATCAAGAATCTACATCATCCTTTATGCATGAGAGTGTGTATGTGTGCAAGGTGTCTGCACTGTGTATCTCTTGATTTATCTATGAAGCATGGATAACTTCTCCAGTGAGTAAACCCAGACTTTCTCCAAATAATTGCTGAAGCATATAACGGCTTCTCCAGTAACTCCAGGAGAACATTAGGGAACAAAATAAAAAAAGAGATTGAAGGGATTAATGAATAACCAATTGGAAGTTTTTGTTTTCAAACATAATATTTGCTACATGTTGTCAATATCGCTACTAATTAACTAAAACAAAAAATCAAATTTGAAACTGATACTTCACCCATTCAAGGTTAACGCATTTATGCTTAACCCAAATAACAGCTGGGGATATTCAGTCAATAAGGGGAACTCATATTTACCTGGGACTCTGTAGACAGAATACTCTAAAAGCTGTTGGATAAATATTAATATTTTCATGTACAGGAAAGATTTTATTTTAGGGTATCAACAGATTTGCTTGTTTATAAGTGATCCCCAATCAAGTTCATGCTGTGCAATTATTCATGGTGTTTGATTAAATCAGCGTCGGGAAGGAATTATGAGAAAGTCTCTTGTAGTAAGCTTTGTCTGGTGGTCTGTGGCCATTCAGTTTGAGACAGTGAACTCACACAGACTGAGGCTTAGTCCCATGATTCATGGCTACTTATCAAACCACCCTGCAAGCTTTAACCTAGTCTCAAATGAGAATGAGGTTGTTTGTAAAGATGATAAACAGTCTGTTAAACTGAACAATGTTCTCTGGGCTTCTTCTTGAAAATGGAAAAGATTAAGGAAGATATTCCAAGAGGCAAAGAACGGAGCTCAAATCTGTGGAGATGGGGGGTGAGCAATTCAAGAGGGTGTCCGGTTTTACATTTTTAATGAACATCAGCCAGGATCTTCATTTGTTTGTGAACACTGTGAACAGAACACTGAGGAAAACCCAGGTCTCTCCAAACCTACTACAGTCTTTCTAGAAAACTCAGTGGATGACATCTACTGCACCAGATGCATCTGCAGCAGTTTGCTCTATTGTGAAAAGCATTTGCCAACATCTTATTCTAAAACTGTTTTATATCCAGCAGCAACCAGATCTCTCAATTTTAATTTTAGATTATATACTGTATTTTAATTTCAACAGGAGGTTACAGGAATTGAATACACTGCAGGCATCAACAGACATCTTGTAAACAAGATGTTGTGTCTGAGTTGCACAGTTGTAAAGAAACGTAAATGATTTAACCTGAGGTTGTAAACTGGTTTAAACTGGTTTGTGAGCTAGATAAGGACTAAATGTGCTACTTAGTGGTCACTAAGTTTCTATATAAACTTCATTTTTTAAAGAGGTCACTATACCCTGATAATGTCTAACCTATTTTAAAATCATTACTTCTCCCCAGAATGTCCTAACTTATGGGATTCATGACCTGAATCTTAGAGCTTCTTCAGACCAGATTAGTGTCAGGATTTTATTTATTTATTTATTTATTTTGAACAGACAAAAATAAAAGCAAGAAAGAAGGAAATAAAATAAAATAAAATTAAACCAAATTATTATGTCCAATTGAAATACAATTTTATATTTTCTGTTTGAAAAGGAGCCGGTAGAAGATTCATGATCTTAAGATTTCCTGCCCCTTTCATACTCATCATCTTATAAACAAAACAAGTTCTGAAGGAAGTGTCAGTTCATTTTTCACTACTAAGATAGCAACAGTGCCTGAAGAACAGAGTCAGTCAGATAATCTCTCAGGATAATCTCTTCTATTAATTAGATCTTTCAAGGACTCTTGGGGAATAAAAAATATGTAGAAAATCTTTTGGACAGCATCTTTTTTTCCTTTTATGGTTCTCTGGTAAGATTAACAACCACGGACATGTAAGCCTACCTCACATTTCAGTCATTTTTAAGCAGGTCAGTAGATTTTGTGTGGATTTTTGTGGTTTAAATTAGTTTGGCAATGAGCAGAGAGAGAGGAGAGGGAAGACCTGCTCAAAGGTTCCAGGGCAGAAATTGAACTCCAGACAGCTGCACGGACAATCAACAGTGTCAGTGTTTAGGGAAACCACACAACCACTCTGCCACAACTATCTGCTCTTTTATACATCACTAAAGCACATTCAGATATGGGTGGTTTACAGACTCCAAATTAACAAATGAGTTTGTCTCAACAGGTAAAGCTCTTTTTTTTCTAAATATGACTTTACCGTGTTTTCTGACAAAGACCCAGTGATCAGGAACAACATACAGGCAAAAATGACTCAAAAGTTTCAAAAGTTGTCTTTAGGCTGCCTGACGTCGCCTACAGATAGCTGTTGAGGATTTAATGCCCAATCCTAGAAAACAAATAAATCATTGCCATTTTTGCTTGATGCATTATTTCATGCTACTTCATGTTAACACATCAAGACAGCAGCCTATAGTAAGAATCTATTGGCTGCTGTATTTTTATCTTTGGGTGCAACATTTGGTCAGCAGACAAAGTTCATGCATAATTAAATACAGGTAAATTTGGCCCTTGCTTCTCTATAGCACAGAAGACATTCAGTGTAACAGCAAGATCACATGCACAATCATAAATATTCACCACTGATTAAAAGATTAGAACATTAATCTCTCAAGTCCTCCAAGCACTGATCCTAAACCCTGAGGAGTAAACAAACTCCTGCTCAGCCCTGATCAATAAAATCCCCAGTGACAAAGAGAAGGGAGCTAACAAGGACTGACACAACACTCTGATTGCTTATGCTCATTAAGTGTTCTGTGTATAATTATATTAGTGAATTCTAAAGGATCTTCCAAAACTGGCACTTATATCTTCGAGCCACAGTAAGAAAAACATGAAGCTCCAACCTGCAACATGAACATTTCACAACTGGAAACATGGGTGAACCGATATCTGGGATACTTGACGATCTGCATGTTGCTCTGTACCTCATGAGGGCACTGTATGGTCCTTGAATGCTAGTGTCATGTGATTGTGTGTGTCATCGTTTGAACCTGTGTGTGTCTTAGCTTCGTGTGTTTGGTCTCCTGTCAGAGGACTGTCTGTGTTGAGTCATAGGTCATTAAGATGCTTGGCTGGCTTTGATGCTGACGGCCTCATAAATGGATGAGAAACGCCTGTCCTTCAGTGTGACTGCTCAGTATCTTGTAATGCATAACATGATGTGACACACACTCTCCCTCTTAAAAACACACACACATGCGCACATCTGACAGAGAGGAGAAAAACACTACTCACTCTCACCAGTGACAACTGCTGAAGTAACTGTTTACTACTCATGTGAACCTACTTAATGTGCCACTTTCAGTCTTTGATGAATGTTAGATTAAGAGGCAAGGAGAATAAAGAAGAACCAGAGAGTCAGACATGGTGAAGGTGAATCTGGTCAACAAAGCTGTTGTTCTGGACATTCATCAGACGAGTGATGCTACTTCATGTTAACGCATCAAGACAGGTGGAGGCATTGGTCACACAGCGCTGCGGAATGATGTACTGGATAATCCAGGGCTTACTGATGACCAGAGCAGGAGACAACCTAACAGGAGAGAATGAATTAGTGAATGAATGG
Source organism: Alfaro cultratus (assembly GCA_903066825.1). NCBI lineage: Eukaryota > Metazoa > Chordata > Actinopteri > Cyprinodontiformes > Poeciliidae > Alfaro > Alfaro cultratus. The sequence goes on from CAEFZX010027026.1 coordinate 18,809, forward strand.
GTGAATGAATGAATATACTTTATTAATTCTTGAGAGAAATTCACGTTTCAGTACAATCTATCCATGACATGACATCTATGTCATGTCATGTCTTTGGACATGACATGACATAGGCAGACAATGACTGATACTGCAGCCTTGGGGGGCTTTGCCCCTTTGTTAGATGACAATGACAACATGAGGTTAGATGAGGGAAAAATATCATACTCACATTGTGTCCTGCTAGATACAGTGTGGATTACAAAAAACCTCTACACATAAAGCAACATATAGACAATAAAGCAACATATAGACAATGTAAGGATGGGGTGGAGGGGGCAGTGAAGGCAGTGAGCTGGTGTGTAACTATGCAGTGTGTATCTAAGGATTTGTAAATAAGTCTGTGAACACTGTCCAGATCTCCCACTCCAGCCATAGTTGTTAATGACTGATGGCCTTGGCTCTGATCCACAGAGGTCAAGGTGGGAGGGAACAGTGGGAGCAGAGTGTCTTGATTTCATATGATCCAGCAGAATTTGAGAAAGCCACCCTTCCAAGGCCGACACAAGGGAGCCAGATTCAGATAACAGCAATTGTTTTGGGTCAGAACGGCAATAATTTTCTATCTGCATCATCCTCTCACTGGTAGGTCTCAATGGTGAATTTCTAATAGCCAAATATGTGGTCAGTCCAGCCGAGCCGAGCAAGTAACTTCTCCAAGGTCATTTCCAGTGAGTTCCAGGAGCCACAGCTGGCCGGCTGCTATCAGGAAGAATTGTGTGCAGTTTGTGGTTCTAGTGGTTCTGGTTAGCATATTAACCTGAGCTCTCACCACTCGGCACATTCTCTTCTACAAGCCAGGCCTCGTTCATTGGCCTGAACAGCTGCCAACGTTTTCTGAATTTCACCATATGCCAGGTAACCACCAACTCCAAAAAGCAGAAATGATCAAAAATGCAACATCCACCACTGACCTTATGGACAGACACACTGTCTTCCACTCCACCCAGGAATCCAGAGTGTATCCAGATGCATGCAGCTTTGGAAAAACAAGAAAAACATTGTTCTTTTTAAAATACCTTTGAAATTCCAAGCAAAAATTTTGTATTTATTTGCAGAAAATGAGAAATTGTCAAATTCAAGAGAAGGACACAGTGCTTCCAGACATCAAATAATGCAAAGAAAACAAGTTCATATTCAATTAGAAACAACAACACTAATGTTTTAAGAGTTCAGAAATCAATATTTGGTGGATTAACCATGAGGGGTTCAGTGCAGTGGTCTCTTCATTTTTTCCAGAGCTGTATGTCCGGTCGGGGCAATAGGCCTCTCCTTTGCCCAGTCCCATCGAGAAAATTTTATCCATTGCATTGAGAGACCAAATGACCGGATCAATAATTTGCAAAATATTGAAAGAGAGGCTCAAAAAAGAACAGCCAGACTAGACACAGGAGCAAAAAAGCAGGGGCAGAAAGGAGGGCAAGAGAGAAGGAAAATAGTGTCTGCCTTCACTGTGAGCAAGAAGAAGGAAAAAACAAAATGATAAATAAATGATGCAGTTCAGAATGGCACGGATGCAATGAAGTCTATACTCACTGACTGCATTTGTAGGTTTATCTGTCCACTTACTATCACAAGATATAAATACAACTATAGATAGACAGACAGATACAGAACATATGTATTTATTTATAGGGTTTTGCGTTTATATCGTGATTGAAAAAGATAACTGTATGCTTTTTGAATGAATTGAACATGGCTCCAGCATGTTTCATTTATCCCCCTGACAGTTTGGTGCTGCTCTATCAATAGGCCAATCCTCACAAAGCTTAAAGAAACACTGAGTGGTTTTTCACCAAAACATTTCCTGCTACTTGCTTTTCCTGCTCTTTAATATGTGTGACACTGACACAACCTTCTGAATGAGAGTTTTATCATCACAGTTGATGGCAACAGCCAGAGCTGCCACCAAACACCGTGCTGCAGACTGCAGGAGGACCAGGAGACCCTGGTGGGCAGGTAAACAACTGCAAGACGTCCCACAAGCTTTGTAATTGAACAAGGGGCAGAGCGTCGAGCAGACTGTCCGAACCGGTCTTCATCAACCATTGCAGCTGATGAGTTTGTGCTGCATTCTAAGTCCTGACCTCCAGTCAGTGTTTGGTACTTGGTATGCCATGTGACATATGCTCCATGATGACAGAGTTGCGGTTAACCTCCTAATATGATGCAGAGGGTGGGCAACCCAGTTTTCTTGGGTTGACTTCTGAATGAAAATCTCCTTGTTTTTCTCCACTGCAACCCAGGTTAATAAATTTTACACAAACAAACATGAACAGAGTCTGTAATGTCTGAGAGCCAGCACCATCTGAAAAACAGAGGCCATGAAAGGAGAGATTAAGAAGAAAAAGTCTAGTGAGGTATGAACTGTTGGTGTGTAGATACTGAGAAAAAGTTGACTGTTGCCTTGACAGGCAAATGAGAGAAAAAAGAGGCAGAAGTTGGAGAAGAGCAATGAAAATGACTACAGAGAGAAGAGAAAGAGATGCTTGACTGCTTGCGTCTTTGTGCCTAGCCCCGTAGCCCTCGGGCAGACGGGATGATGGGCACATGAATCAGAAGCTGTCTGACTGAAAAATGGTTTAAAAAAAAAGAAAGAAAGCAAAATGGCCCCCTGATTGTCTCTCACAAGGCCTGCACTCTGCGATGAATGAGAGGAAGAGCAGCAAAGGCCTCAGAGAGAGGAGGAGAAAGATAGAGTCAACCCAAATGACAAAGCAGAGATCAAAAAGCATCTTTGTGACTGGGCAGGGAGGTGACAAGAAGAAAGAAAAAGGGATGAGGGAAAATGGAAAGAGAGAAGAGGAAGAGATGAACAAAAACACTAGCAAGGGATCAGAGTAACGAGGAGGAACATAGAGAAATGAAGAGGAATTACAACAGAGAGCTGATGATATCTTTGAACAGACAGAATCTCTTCAACATGACTTTGAAAAAGAAGAATTGATCGGAAGGAGAAGTAGGAAAAAGAAAGCAGGAGAAATGAACAAAAGAAAGGAGAAATGAAATCTATTTAAAACATAACTCTTATTTTTCTCTTCCCCAAAGTTTTTGTCGAAATTTTTCTAGTCTGCTGATTGAAAAGTTGGTCCATAATCACCATGAGTCTTCAGTGGGTCAGAAATGGAAGAGCATCAGATCTGATTCAGGCTCCCACACCACCTCGGTGGTTACACATGCAATCAGGTAGAAGTGATGTGTCGTTAGAGGCATCGCTTCCCTGATTCAGTCTGCAACATCTGCAGTCTCAAGAGCCATTCCTGCCCTCAATCCTGATAAATGTAAACTGCTGAAATGGAAAACAAGCAAGCACAAAGTTTGCAATTTAATGACAAGAACATGTTTCTAAAAAAAACCATTTGTGGTACTTTTAGTGACATTCTGCTGTGGAGAAGACTGAAAAACTGCTGAAAACCGCATTTGTATATTATTATTATTTTTTTTACATGAAGTCCAAGTTCTTCCATATGTGGCAATGGAAATAAGTCTGGTATTGTGATTGTACTTATCTTACAAAAATCAATGCAAATCCAAAGGGAACCATCAGACTTTAGAGTTTAGAGACAAGAGGAACTCCAGACAATTTTATTTGGTCTGACCACATTATGTTCAAGAAGGCATTCTACCTTTTTTTCATTAGTTCTCTTTTTAGTGGAGGGCAACAATGTGAGTGGCATTATCAACATCAATATTACGCAGCATTTGTCCTACAGGGCATGTCACAAAACAGAGTAAGTTGGGACTGAATCAGATTTGTCACATTCTGCCTCAGTAAGGTAAACATTCAAGTCACTGAGAATCACTGAGTTTTCCACTGTCTGGGTATGAATATATTTGGGCTATTCTGTCTCATTTGAGCATCAGAGCAGAGTTACCCAACTCTAATCTGAGGAGATGTAATGATCTCTATGGAAGCTAGTCCACTCCACAGGAAGTCAAGTCCACAACCGACTGGGCCCAAAGACTCTTAGTGCAGCTACTAACCTGGTTCCAGAGATCTCAGAACATCAGCAGACATCCATTATCCTGAAACATCTGCCCCAGCACACTTTTGCTTCCAGATCTCTGAGATGGAAACATCCATATGAAAAAGGAACGCGCTACATAAATATGTTCAGGGATTGTGATGATTGCGGGGGAATGTGAAAACAAAATCCACAATCAAATCTTTTTCAGTTTGCTTGAAAGCTATGAAGGATGTTGTAGACAAATCAAAGAAAAGATAAATATAAAAAGACAGGTCTCCCTTTAACAATAGACTTCTTTTCACTTGCTGGTGCCACTAATCGTTTTATTTTTAGGGAGCTCCACCCGTCAGCGAGCTGTCTGCCACTTCAAGACTGTTCTTCAGAGTACCAAAAAGCATCAATTTGTCACAAAATTCAGCAGAGAAACAATCAAAGCCTCTCTCTCCGCCAGATAAAAGACTCACTCTCTGCACAAGCTTCCCACTTTCTTTCTCTGTCTTTCTCTCTCTTTTTCTCCCCCCTCTCTCCTACCCTCTCTCTTTTTCTCTTCCTCTCTCTCTGCTCTTTCAGTCTCTTTAAACTTTGTGTCTGTAGTTCCATCCAAATCAGACGCACGTGGTGCTCTGGCCTCGTTCCAGCTCTGTCTCAGTGGAACAGCTGGTTTCAATTAGGTCCTCTTTCAGGTTCCTGTGTTCCCGTTCTGATGTACACACACACACGCGCGCACATGGACGCACCCTCACACCCACACGTACACAATACACATAGTAGAACAGCCTGCTTTCTTTGGCTCACTGCTCAGATGAAGGAGTAATGGAATAATTTGACCAAAATATTGGCTGTGCAGTGAAGCATTCAGGGCTGTGCTTCATGTCCTTCTATTAGACTTGGCTGGTCAAACAGTCACTGAGCCTAAAGAAACAGTAATGTGCAGTCCTAATCCAAAGTGGATATGGAGTCTATAGTTGCTCAACTAAAGACTTTTGTATGAAATGATATGATATTTTGGAAAAGCAACTGAAAGTAATTCGGTTGTTCATTAACTCTTTTAGTGCTGTCGGATTTAAAGTGGAACTATCATACTTTTAATCCTTCTTTTTCACACGTAAATCATTAATTTATGGTCTATATAAAGTAAAACTGTTATGTCTTGGTCTGTCTCCTTTACCCTGTCTTGAGGTGTTTAGAGCAACTTGTTTTGCTGCTGGGGTTTTTTTTATTTTTTATATGAACAATACATTTCACGCCCTTCCAGGTCACAAAGCATTCCGCTCCACCCTGTTCAGCTACTTTTTGTAGTTTGATAGAAGCAAGACGATTATCTACCAGCAGAAATTCTTTTTCTTCCCAACTTTATTAAAGATGTCAACAACTGAAGACTCCATGTTGGAGCCAGAGTCTGACCCAGAACAGGAGAATGAAGACAACCAACCTGAAGAACAGGTGGTGTTATTACAGTATTCACACCTTCACCAGTACCGGAGTACCCAGCTTCCTCCCATAGTCCAAAAACATGACTGTTAGGTTAATTGGTTTCTCTACATTCTCCTTAGGTATGGATATGTGTGTGTGTGTGTGTGTGTGTGTGTGGTTGTTTGTCCGTCTGTCTCTGTGTTTACCTGCGATGGACCGGTGACCTGTCCAGGGTGAACCCCACCTCTTGCCTGAAATGTCTCAGCACCATCAGCCTTCCCAAACCCACTAGGGACAAGGGTGTAAGAAAATGGATGGATGTATATTTTTGCTTTTGTTGTTCAATTTCTTCCTCTTCCATATTTCTTTTGCTTTGCTTCCCAATTTATTGCTCCATCACTGTGCATTCTTCTTGCCCTCTCACAATCATTTTCTTCTGCCCTTGCTGCAATACAAGTGACTGCAATTGATTTTTTTTCTTCTTTTCAATCATTTTTCAATCTCCCTTCATCTTTATTCACTTTTCTCTCTCGTTTCCTTGTGCAGCAAACTCGTTGATTTCCAGCTGTGGAGGAGGTAGCAAGCAGTGCAGATTGAATTGCAGGAGGCTAATAATTGTGCTACACTGATTGCAATTTTACATTCACTTTTCTGGAACAATCAGATTATAGCGACTGTGTGTGTGTGTGTGTGTGTGTGTGTGTCGGCGTGCGTAGGTGTGTGTGTGTGTGTGTGTGTATTAGTGTGCATGCCTTAGGGCCAGTATGTGTGCACCACCCTCAGTTAGTGCAGATGTTGGCAGAAAACTGCAGATCCGCAGCAGCGATCTCATCTTTGTTATCGGAGTGAAAGGATTGTTCCACAGCTGACTTTGCATAAACAATGAGACAAGAAAGAGAATTTTTCTTCTTTCTGCTTCCCAAATCAAATTTTACACAGTCTAAACTTCATGTATTTAAATGAACTATTATCTATCAGACAGGCAGCCGTTCCTCTCCCTGTTAATGTGGATGTCACATGTGGAGATATGTGGGAGTTTGCTCACAATAAATCTGATCCACAGGTGCAGCACAGTGCGAGAAGGAATAAATCAGTGTTGTAAATACACAATCACAAATGCCAAGAGAGATAAATCATTGATGCTCACGTTTTAATAATTTATTCAGCTGCATCTGAATAGTTTGGAAAATGGCTAAAAATGGTTCCTTAAGAGCTAGCAAAGGGAGAGCAATACAATGAACTTCATTGATTTTTTGTTTGTTTTTTTTATTTTTGCTGATCATCATGATTTGCTGTATCTCATTCTGAGAATATATGAGGTCATCAAAAGAAAGGATTTTTACTGAAGAGAATTCAATTCAATGAACGTTTTGGTCACTTGATGTCAAAGCCCAGAGAACTGAAAGAAGGCAGTCCGGCTACATGGAAGCAACCAGGGCTGAGATTCAGCTGGGATTTATCCCAGACAAGAAGCTTTTCTCAGATTCACACTGGAATTCTGAAACATTTTCATCCCATCAGCCAGATTGTTGTTGCTGTTGCTTATGTATTTCAAAAAAGACAACACTCATAACAGAATATCCTATGGTTATCTAGAAAGACTAGTTTTCATCTTTAGTCCCACAAGGCACTATCAGTATAAATGACATTCATTACAGTGCAGTACAAATGAGTTAACATAATAATAATAATAATAATAATAATAATAATAATAATAATAATAATAATAATAATAATAATAATAATAATAATAATAAATTAAAATAGTTTTATCTAAGCAAAAGACATAAAGGTATCATATCTAAAAAGAATAAATATAAATACTGTTTTTTCTGAAGAATACAGTGAATTCAGGCCATGCACGGTGGGTTTCCCTGGATCATGTTGATAGTGGGGGTTCGGTTCCTTTGACCTCTCTGCTGGGTGAACGTACCGTCTCCCAGGTTTTACAGAGTGAAGTTTGGTTGGCAGACTGGTTTGTAGTGCTGGAGAGAAGATAGTCATGCTAAATACTTTGTTACAAACAAGGTCTGCAGATGAAGCTCCAATTCACACAAGCTCACCCAAACTGGACAAAAACTGATTGAACAAAATGTTTCCCTGTTAGATCCTGCACCATTCTTCCAGAAGGACAATGCAGCATGTTATAGAGTTCAAATCAGCTCAAACTGCTTTTATTTCATTTTTTTTTTTTTTTTTGTATATTGGAATGAGTTGCAATTGCCTCCACAGTCACCAGCAAATTACACTGCATGATGCATCATGTCAATATGAACCTAAGTCTGAGGTCACATAGGCATGCTGGCGCTCAGTTGAGTTTGTTTATAGAGTCGACTCAAGTCAGTCCAGTCATGCAGACAGAATCCAAGTCAAGTTCATTCGTTGATCCTAGTTATCAACCAACCAGGAAGCTTATCAGATGTCACCAAGTCTGTCACATAGACCTCTACAGTGCCCTATAACAGCAGGGAAGAGGTCCTTGATGAACAAGGCTATCTAAGACAAGGGTCCCCAAAGTGGGTCCTGGAGGGCCGGCATCCTGCATGTTTTAGTTCTCTGCCTGGTAGTACCAACAACGTTTTCAGCAGGTCAATGTTCTTCTCAGGCCTTCTAATGAGCCATCATTTGCTCCAGGTGATTTAAACCAGGGAGAGAACTAAAACATGCAGGATGCCGGCCCTCCAGGACCCACTTTGGGGACCCCTGATCTAAGAGTTACTTCTTTATCCACAATGTTTCAAGATCAAAGCTGTCCTCTTTAGCATCAAACACAACCCGCTTTTCATATCAAAAGGTGAATGGCAAGACCATTTGTACTGAGCTTCACAGAATCCTTGGTGAATAACAATCAAATCTTCACCCCTATAGCATCTCTTCTCTTTTTTGGGAAACACCCAGAAACACTATCAACCTGCTGTTACAAGATCAGCTTATCAGAACCTATGAAGGCAGCCAGAATCACCTGTTAGCAGAGCAGAAGTAATAGACTACTTTCACTCTGCCTTTTTAATTTCACAAATTTCTTACTTCTTCTCAACCAGACTCTTGCTAAAGTAATTTTTCCAGGACACATGCAGCAATCTCTCCTCCTGTGAGGGGCCATGAAGGTGTTCATCTGAAGCACATTAAGGTCCAACATGGTGAACACAATGCAAGGAAGTTCCTGGTGTGTCATATAAACACGTTTGTATTTATAGAATATTGTCTACTCTTTGCCACATCAACCAAATTCTTTAGTTGACCCGGCCGGTGCTCCTAGGATTACTCACACA
>CAEFZX010027026.1:32500-37131 GCA_903066825.1 Alfaro cultratus
AAGTGATATGAATAGTTTTGAAATGTATGTAGATGACAGACATGAGGTTAAAACAAACTAGGAGCAGTAAGGTTTATAAAAGCTTGGTTTACTGAAGTGACCATCTGTTATGTTTTTAACATTCATCTGACAAAACACCAGCTGACCTTAGGACCCTCCAAACTGAACTGGAGATGAAAGTTTAGCACCTTAATATTATAATATTAACTAAATTTGTGGTGTCTGGATAACTGTTCATGCAGGCACTAGAAGTTTCATTATAGCAGATTTTAAAGGTTTTGTTGAGAGCATCTTAAAGACTTCTTCAGGTTTTACTGTAGTTATAGTCAAATTATTCATCCAGTGTTGAGAACAAAATATTTACATAAACCCATACTTATCTAAAGATCCAGCTCAGACTGCTGATTAGCATGTTGATCCTTCCTTCTGTTAATATTTGACGATGGTTTCTGGCCCGCCCATACATACAGCAGGCATGGGGACCTTTGACCCACACTTTGACCCGTGGCAGACAGCCTGCGCTTGCTGGTGAAAAGGGCATCTGTCAGGCTCTCTCCAGCTACCGTCTGTCTCACCACAGCCACAGCCCACCCTCACTGTGACACAGTGGGTCTGTGGTGGTGGGAACTTGGCTGCAGGCTCTGACCTCATGTTGCTTTGTGGGTTCAGCAGCATTTGCATGGCAGCCTGGGAGTTAAGAAAGGCAGCGAGAGATTAATCACACTCACTGAAATTACAGCTTATAATTTAAATTCTGTCAGGTATTTTAATTCATAGAAGGAAAAGGTCATTTATTTTATGAATAAAGCTCTTACATTTAAGAGCTTTATTCAAACTTATTTTGATTGCTAATATCTGTGGCGACTCTGGAATATCTCTGCTTCAAATGATCCAACATGCTCTTGGAAAAGTGAAGAAAAGTGAAAAAAACAAAAAAAGAATGGAATGAAAATTTGGAATGATGCTATTCAGATTGTTTATAACTAGAATTGAATAATAAAATTAACCTTATTGGATTTTTTTCTCTATGAGAAAACAATAACTAAAGCATCCTAATTAAATACACTAACATGCACGAAGACTCTAAATGTTCCCAATATTTAGTTGAAGCAGCTCTGGTTGCAATGAGAGTATGGTGTTGCAGACGGTCAGCACATCTGCTCTCAGCTTTCACTTCCTTCTGCTTTAAACAAACGTTTCACTACCAGCAACATTTCAGATCTCTGCAGATAATGTTGACTTTCTCTGGTTTTAGGTTGTGATCCTTCTGATCCCAAAACATTTTCAGTCAAAACTTCTCCCTACATTTTCATGTCAGTTGAGACACAATGGCTCTTCCCTCACTATGACATTATTTCATATTAACTATTTTCCAGTTTTAGGTCAGTTAGAATTATCAAAATGATTTCTGTTTACCAAAATGCTAAAATAATGACACACAGAAGTTTACATTTATAAAAGTTCATAAGGCTTTAATGGATTTGGGGAATGTGAGATTATGTAATAAAAAACTGTTTTCTTTATGCTTTAGCCTCTGGAAAAAAAGAGCTGGAGGTAAGGATGAGATCTATTTTAGTACTGGAACTGGACTGGAGAGAAAACATGCTAGAATATATGAACCTATGATCACAGTTATTTTTGTTTTTTCTCAATTACTGTTGTTTATTGACAACACATATTCATAAAAGCAAACATTTTACCTTCTAAAGTGTAATACTCAAAAATAATTGTATAAATAAAGAAAACCCCTAAAATATATGCTTGTGAAACATAAAAATCCAACATACGACATCAGAGAGATCATAATAAAGGAACTTTGCATATTAATTAATATTCAAAATAAAAACTTTTGCAGCTGAAACTGCAGCAAAAGGTGTTTCCACAAAGTATTGAAACAGAGGGCCTGAATACTTTTGAAATATGGTTTAATGAACTGCATCCTGCAAAACCTCCAGGTTTTCACTGAGCACAGCTACAGCACAGAGTGTGTTATTCTGTTAGACCACTGCATGTTTCATCCCCAACTTCTTTAATTCTGCCCTTACAAAAAATCCCATGAAAATCACATGTGACGTTCACATGTGAACACATGAAAACCACACATGCGATTCACACAACTTTTTCATTTGAATGATGTGTGAAAGATGTGAATCACATGTGAAAGCACCTGTATACGTGTTATTTTGGAATGTTTTGTGGTGAAATCACGTTATTCATATGTGATTCCCACATTTCCACATGCGAATCACATGTGATTCATACATTTCCACGTGATTCACTCTTTGCCACATGTAATTCACACAATTCCACATGTGAATCACATGTGGAAATATGTGATACACATGTGATTCCCATGGGTAACACATGTGATACACATGGAAATCACATGATACACAGGTGCATCCCATGTATGTCACACATGCATTATCTTTTATATGTGTATCACATGTGAGACACAAGTTGATACATAAGATATGTGAAACCCATGTGGATCACATGGTATACACATTTGTAACACATGCAACAGGTGTGAAACAGCTGAAAATATATACAATTATAAAATAATGGGACCACCTTTTTAAGCATGAAAAGTTCCAATTTCTTCATATTATTCACTTTTGATGATGAATATGAGGTCACATGTCAATCTTATATAATTTTATAAGACATAACTGCATACTAAAGTAAACTTGTAGCTATGAATCTAGACTTCCAAGAGAAGTATATATGTACACAAAACAACAATTTATTTACTTCTGTTTGAAACTGCTGAGAACTAGAAACAACTTTCAACATCTGAGCTTGACACCATACAGATTTGGCCCAAATCAGGCCCAGACAATAAACCTGTGGAAACCAGATGTGTAGAAACAGGTTTAATACCATCAGTGCCAGTCCAGAGAGGGGAAACAAAACCTCTGGTAAAACCTCAGTGACTGAAACATGTTGTTTCAGGAGAGACTGTAGCATTCGACTGTGAAGCCTCTGAATCTCCTTAATGTCTTCAAGGATGGTTAGAACACACACATGTTGGCATTGATGGCTTGTATAGGGCTCTTCTTATATGTGCCAGTAACCACACACAGGTGAAGGTGCTGTGGGTGGTGATGCTCAGGTGGGTGATATCAATAATACCACCATAGATTCTACCAGAAGCAACAGTGGATATGTCAATGATGGAAAAGAAACAAGATACATCTTTCATCATAGATAGTTATTCAGTACAGGTACATTTAAACAATCATTTTCAATATATTCAAATTTATACAGATGCATCAAAAATAACTGAAAAATAGGAATAGCTTTTGTACTTTTATTTCACACCTGTTGGTTATTTTTTTAGTTAACTATATACTTTACATTATCATCAAATATTTCTATTAACACATTAATATAAGTGTCACTTTGTCTTAAAATTTAAGTTTATGCCTTTGGCATAAAAATGTGAAAATATTTAAATGGTCACATATGTGAAAATGTGACACACATGTGATCACATGTTTGCACATGTGAAAAGATGTGATTATTTTCGTGGATTATGTGAAAGACATGTGGAAAATGGGAACCACATGTGAAAACATGATTTTCGTGGGATTTTTTGTAAGGTGTGTAATACACCTATATGCACATAAATCATTTGAAGTAATTTAAAAATTCGATCTTAAAAATTGTTAATTATGAAACAATCCTTCGTATTCCATAAAGACATTTGACAAAAAAGCATTTGGTTTTGTTTTAACATGCTGTGTACATGTGAAGGTTAGACATTTTCTGAGCACAAATCTCTTCTCAGCTGCTTTGACCTTGATCTGTTATAGTCAGATTAATTGTGCAATCAAATTAAAAATTCCTCATGTAAACACCTCAATAAGATCAAACTGATATGATGCAGATTAATATGAATAAATTGGGAATGGTGGTATAAGCCTTTTCATAAGCTTGTAAACAAAATGCAGACACATCTACAATGTTTGCAGTTTCATTCTTATTTCTAGCAATAATAGAAATAAGTAGTAGTAGTAGAACCACTTGTAGTAGTAGTGGTTCTACTACAACAATTTCAAACTTTTAAGGATGAATATTTAACATGGCAATTTTTGGACTGGCAGCAGATAGACAAAACAATTGGGAAAAAAATAATAATAATAAAAAAAAATCCTGTTCTTGCTGGATAACATTAACAGCTTTGACATGATCTAGTTTAAAATATGGACAAGCCTCAGAGAGGTGAATCTGTCCAGAGCTCAACATCTCCGTGCTTATCAGCAGCAGGGCAGCCATGATAGCCATAAAAGATAATTTTTCTATTCTTTGTTCACCACAACCGGTTTGAAAAGTCCCTGTAAAACCAGACGTTTATATAAACGGTAGCGCAGGAACTTCTTCTTCTCACTGACTGACATTAAACCAGATACATATTTTCCTGTTTTCAGTGATCTAGAGCAGTGGTTCTAAAACTTTTTTCAGTGATGTACCCCCTTAAAAATATATTTTTAGTCAAGTGCCCCCTGACACGGGCAAAACATTTTTGGAATGAAAAAGAGGTACAGTGCAGTAAAATCACTGTCTGATTTATTAAAGCCAAACAACTTATATCAGTGAACCTGACAAATACATCCATATTGCAAACA
>CAEFZX010027028.1:0-184821 GCA_903066825.1 Alfaro cultratus
ATTTCCAAATTTTTACCAAAATGGTTTTAACTGTTTATTAAAAACGGGGTGTTTTTTATTTTTTTTTAAATTTTTTTCCAGATTCAATTTATTTTTTTTTTTTTTTTTTTTTTTTTTTTTTTTTGGACAAATTTCCAACTTTCTCTCCTGGTTTAAAATTAAACAAATTTAACTTTTTTTTTTTTTTTTTGCATTTATCAAAGAAAATACATGAATTCCTTCGCACTAAATTGTTTTATTGTTGTTGGTCAGATTGTGGAAAAAATACAATATTTTTATTACCATAAATCTTTGATGGACAACTGGGACCCATTACTTTCCCTTGGAGTCAGCAGAACTTCCTTCACTGAGCGGCTTTTTGCAGACACCCATCACTTCTACCCATTCCGGGGTTGAAACCCCCAGATACCTTTTTTCCAGTGCAGAGCTGCATGATGTGTACTGGCAAGAGAAGCCCGTTGCTTCATTTTTGTTTTTTTTGTTGCATTATCCTCCTCTGTTTTATGTTTATTAGCATTTTCCCTGCTTTTATTCCAGTTGATGAGAACCAGGAGTGTATGAATCTCTGCGACTTTGAGGAAGTCATACCTTCTGTGAGTGACATAGAAGGAGTTAGTTAAATTGCATGAAATCCTAATCTGAGGGGGTAGCAAGTAATTATTTTCTTAAATCATCCTAAAATGTTACCTTTAGGAGTAGTTTTACTACACTTTTCTTGTTACTTTTACTAAAGCAATATATTGTAAAGTATTGCTACTCTTACATTTCTTTTAATTTATAAAATGTAAAAACTGTGTAATTCTCCTCCACTTCATGACTATGTGCTGCTTTGTATTCATCTGTCAATCTGAATTTCTAGAAAATACATTAGTCTCTGATTGTAATGTGACCAAATTAGAAAAACGTCCAACTGGTATAAGTACTTTTGCATAAATGTGCAATTTGCTCCAAAAACTACATTTTTTGTGAATTTGTCACCATGTTTTGTACCAACACATGCGCCTTTCCAAGACTTTTTAAAATTTTAATTCCCACCAACAACCAACAATTTTCCATTTTCCTTCTGAGTTGCGCCTGATACTTTTCTCCCCTCTGTGAGTGTCCAAACACTTGAATGGGTAAAACATTTTAGAGAGACCTCGAGTGAAGCACAATAACCTTCCACTTGTGTCTACACTAGAGGGGAGAAAATAAAAGCAAAAAAAGAGGAGCTCTAGTCGGTAGAGGCTTGAACATCTGGAATCCAGCAAAACACCTAAAGCTGCCTTGAATAAGATCACACTTTTTCGCTGAAGCCATGACAAAATGAGACCTTAAAACAGCCGAGCTTAGACTAACACGCCAGCATATTAAAACAATAGCTTATTAGATAAGGGTGAGCACAAATTCTCTTGCTTAGCTGAGGCTGTGATGTACTTTCGGCCTGCCCCCTCCATAACTGCACAAGTTTTGTTTTCTTCTCCCCTCTTTAGCTAATTTGTTTGTGGACCTTTTCAATTCTCATGATTCCATCTTAAATTTGCCTCTTAAACCTTGACCTCCCAGTTATTATTGTCAAGTCCTGTGGGCCGGAGTGCAGGCTGGGTGGCCGAGGCCAGAGAGGCATGAAAGAGGAAAAGCTCTGCAGACTCGTTGGGATTTGTTTACACAAACTGGAAGCTTTTTTGGTGGGAGATAAAAGTTAGTAACAGCGGTGAAGTGCTTTTTCCCATCGACTCTGGAATCCTCCTCACATCGACCCTTCTCCTGTCACTATAACAGATGTTTGGTTTGGGGAACTGTAAACGCTGTCTGCATTTCTGATCTCTGTTATCTCCCTGTGACTTGTAACTCTCCAGGCGTCATAATAAGACTTGGCATGGACTTTGTATCCCCTGACAGAGCAAACACTTAATACTGTGATGAGTGGAACAAGCGACATACAAACGTTAATCTCCAGAGATGGATATAGGAATAGATATGAGTTATGGTGCTGATGAGAAATTTACATACACTCGTTATGTGCTCGAATATCACAATGATTTAGGGCTTTTAAAGAGGCATTCCAGTTGTTTTCTTTGTCGGGGTGGGATGATGATTCCCAGAACAGCAACAAATAAAATAATTAACAAAAAAATTGAATAAATTGTAGAAGCAATAATTAAGTTCATTGTGAATTTTCTCTCATGCACAGTCAAAATTCAATGTACAGCCTCAAATATATGAATACACTAATAATTCTTTTTAAATGTATTCTCAAATTATTCTATGCTTATTTTGACTGAGTTGCAAGCATGGCGATGGAAACATCAAGCTGAAAGTATGCATTGGCGCCAGCAGTACTGGGATATTTTACAAAGTAAATAGAACAATGAAGAAGCAAGACGGCATCCAAATTCTTCAACTTCCCTACAATCCAGCAGTTAAACTACTGAAACTTTTCCACAATTTAATGTTCTAACAGAAAAATGCTTGGTTGAACAATGCTCAATGGTTAAAGCAGGTTATCATTGAACTGAACTTAAGAACTTTTAAAATATGTGGACTATGCTTGAAAGAGTGGTACTGCCTGTTGTCAATTACAGAGAGGCCAAACAGAAACAGAATAATGGAGGTTGCTTGTTAATGGCTTCAAAAACATGTTTTTCTGCATTTCACTAATTGGCATCGTATTGTGCGAATTAAAGATCCCCAATAAAGTCAAACCTGTTCATCCAAGTCTATTGTTTACACGTCTTTGAAGTTGTTTGCAGTATAATCATTACACCCTGGAAAAAAGGTTCAAATGCATCATTAAAAGAGGCTGGGAGTGAATAAGAGTTAATTGTTGACGACCTGATTTCACAGAGGCATGGCAAAATCAAGCTTTCTGCCTGTGACCCATTGTTTGTTCACATAAAGCTCTACACTGTAATCCCTTTTGTGTTCAATTAATCAAATTACTGCTGTTTAAACTTTGCACCACACACCAATTTGTAAAACCTGCCTACATAAGCTGTCTGTATCTCTGTTAGCTCAGCCTTTGGGTTTTAACCGCCTTCCCTATCACCTCCACTACCGAACAAGCAGACAGACAGAGCGAAAAAGAGAGAGGGAAGCTGGGAGGGAGGGTCAACATCAAATGTGATGAATGCCTTTCTACGGAAAAAGCTGCACGGAATGTCCTTGACTTTAATCAAAACTATTTGTTTTTGGGGCGGCTCGTCTGTTGTCTCATGCGCTCATGTCCACTGATAGCCTGACATTAATGACACCATAAATCAGGGCCAAGTGACGGCAGGGTTTTTGGTAATGTTTCAGGGCTGTTGCAGAGATGGCGGTCATTGAGGAATATGAGGAGGAGAGTGAGAGGTCTGTTGGAATTCCAGATTATGTGGGGGTTAACTAGCCCCTCGAGAGAAAAGGAACAAGATGTGAAGCTAAGCTGTTCAGGAGCCAAGAGAACTAAAGCAAAGCTGTTTTTACATGCATGATATCATTCATCGGAGACACAAGCTACATGATCATACTTTGTTCTTAATGCTTAGCGCACAAACGCAGAACAAGAAGTGTAGATGAAGCAAAATAGAGGTTTTCACCAGAACTAGATAACTATTTTAACATCACAAAGAACAGCAGTTGTACTTAAACGGCATCAAAGGTTTAGGCCAAACTCGACTGATAAGACTCATTCTGTGGAGATGAGAATGCCATAAATCCGTTCTGTACATCCCTCATCCTTTGCTTTAATAGTCTGCTCACATAAACACACTGGCCCTCTTCCTGGGCCAAGATCTAAACAATTCCAGCTTGATTGATTTGACAGAGACTGTAAGATAACTGCTCCTCGGCCAATGCACCATGAATAGGGAGGCCCTAAAACCTTTGTGCGTTAGGGATGGGCCAAAAAAACACTGCTACCCATTTGTATGTTTGAATAGATGGGAAAGGCTGAACAGATGTTTGGTATTTCTAAGGGTCAGGAAGCGTAACTCTATCTCAGTTAGTTTGGATTCCAGGCATGGGGATGTTTTGTTTCGGGTCAGTGTGAACTTTCACACCCCAAAATCATTCTGATACGATCCTGGTTTCAATTTGGAGTTGCATATTATCACGGTTGCAGTGTTGCATTAATAATTACTGGTATAAAGAATGTGATGTTTATTATCCCTGACGTAGAAGTGGTAATGTTAATCAATTTGTCAAAAAACAACTTTGAAGATGTCTTGGTATAGTGAGTGTATAAGTATTCATATCACTTGAAATGTAGGTTACAACCATGAACCTAAATATATCTGATTGGAATGTGATAAACACACATAAGGTAGCACATAATTTAAAGAGACAGAAAAATGTTAAAATTATGATTTTCTTTCCTCCACAAGCCCAAGACAATTGTACACACTAAAATTTTTGCTCATTCTTTTTTTTTTTTTTTTTTTTGCTTAATAACTTAGGATCCCAAAAATGTTGCATTTAAACAGTACAAAATATTTTCAGTTAAGTTTAGGTGTGGAGTTTGACTGAGATATTTTAAAACATGTATAAGGTTTGATGTAAATCACAGCTGTATGTTTTAGGCTAGTAACATCTGTCCCAAGACATCTCTAGCCTCTAAGTGTTTCTTCTTGGATTGTTTTTTCACATCATCTCAAGCTTTCCTATCAATGCTGAAGAAAAGCATCGGTGCTGCCACTGCTGTTTCACCAGGAGTGCTACGTGTTTAGGGAGCTATGTAGCGATTTTTTTTTCCTTCATAAAGAACATTGCATGTAGGCCAAAAAGTTTTTATTTTTCTTATCTGGCTGGACGACCTTCTTCCACATGATTATTTTACCCCATATGTCTGGCATGTTGCTTGGCCTTGCTGTTGGTTCTCAAGTCCTCTCCAACAAACCTCCAAGACATTCACAAATCAGCTGTGCATATACTTCTATTAATTAAATTAACCACAAGTGGGCTGTACTTAGTAATTAGGTGAATTTGATATTTTTAGGCTACATGGTATTTCATTTGGAGGTATTAAAATAAAATGATGTGTGTACAAATGCACAATTTATCACACTGCAACAAAAATACATTAAGATTGGTGATTGTAGTGTGACGCAATGGAAAAAGTTCAAGGGCTATCAATGCTATCTGAAGGTGCTGTATTCTCATCGCAACTGTTCCAGGTTGAAGCCATACCTCTTAACAATTTTTTTTTTTTTTTAGAGATTCACTTTATCGTGTGGCTTTTCTCCTGTCAAAGTCAGTGCAAAACTAACGATACAGGACCTGTTTGGTTGAATCTTGCATTGTCAAGAGAAAGCTATGTAGACAGTGTCTGCCAAAAGGAGTATGCATTTCTAATCCCTTGATGGCTCATAGGCGCAACAAATCTTATCCATCTACATGCTGTCAAAAAATGTCACCGCTGTATCAAAAAGAGGAGACGAGACCTGAAGGAGAGGTGCTGGAGGGAGGAAATATACAACAGTGTGCTCTTTTTTTCCACCGTTGCAGACACACACGTGCCCACCCACTCGAATGCACCGGAGAGACACCGAGCTGTCGTCAGTTGACAAACAAATGACAGACAAATGACATGTTGGAACACCTCCACCGAGCCTGATAGCAATCGCCCTGCGAGATTGTGCCAATGGCATCTCTTATGGAGAGAGGCCTGTGTGTCATTTTACACAAACAAAACCTCTGCCAAACACCAGATCTGATTGCTTCCACCGCCATCAACTGTGTCCAATCTAATCCGTCTGTCAATCTGGGTTGCAGGGACTGAAGACATGTTAAAGGAAGCGTGATGGAGAGGTGGGATGATAAAGAGGGAGCGGAAAGGTGGATTTGTTGGAATGGACAGGGGATTTGCAAGGAAAGCTGTGGCAGTATTTTGGCATGTCTATGCCTAGACATAGTGTAAAGTGTTTTTTACTTTTCTGGAATTATTACATGCTCTTTACAAGTGCAAACTATTACCTCAACCACAAGCCACTTGTGACTTGTCAAAATATCATTGTGGACGATGCTCGGTGACCTTTGCGTTGTTGTGTTTTTGCCTACAACCCTGCTGGCTGATACAGTGTAATGTGTGCTTTCCCTTCTCCCTTAATTCAATCAGGTCCCTCCCATCACTCTGGCCTCTTTATTCCAATTCGATTAGTCGTCTAAAGCCATCAAGATTTCCTGAACAAAATGAATGCTTGTATTAATCCCTGCAATTTCCATTTAAAACGTAAGGCCATCGACTTGATTAATAAGGGCTGATGCTGAATAATTACACAGCACAACACAGATAGGGTTATAGGAAAAAGCGCAGCTGGCCATGCCCCCAAACGCCCTTTGGGAAACCCAAGAAGGGACGGGGGGGGGTGGGAGTCAAAGTAAAGCAATGGCAATGACTGAGGTGATGAATCTCTTAGCTCGCCCCTTATGCAATTAACAAGCAACTCTTCTATTAATTTGGTCCTTCTACAGTGGTGACTGATCAGATGTCTCGGGGTCGAATGTCAGGGGTCGAGAGCAGAGGTCAAGCCAACAACAGCATGGAGAAGACAGAGGAAAGGTAAGAACCGAAATGGAGACAGAAAGAAAAAAGGCAGGCGGAAAGAGCATAGTCTTTTTTTTTTTATTTTTTATGGTTTGGCTCTAGTTTCAACATCAACCTAATTTAGATTACAACAAATCAGCTTAGTGGTGAAAAGATATCTAAAGTGTTCAGGTTGTAGGTTTAAAAGGAAATGTCTCTCTTGTACGTTTAATTGGGAGCAATCAATCATTGTAGTGTTTAAGCATTCAATACAGACTCAATCAATCGCAGGTTTGGAATGGAATGAAGGGAAAAATAATGGTCATGTTTTTTCTTCCTTTTTCAGAAAAAGAAAAACATTATATTTTAATATTTACTCATCAGAAATGTAATGGCCATTTATAAGACCAGAATTGCTTTAGTTCAAATATAAAACCAGTGAAAAATGAGCATCCATTATGGATGTACATATTGCGTCTTCTTGATGTTTATCTCTGTTTCTGGATGAGATAAAAACTTTTAGCCTGCCTGATGAAAGATACTTATTTTCTCAAAAAAGGGAGGGAAAACAAGAGAGGTGATAATGTGCTGACTTGTATTTTTTTTAGAGCTGATTAGTTGTTTATTGTTTGCCTTTTTTGTTCATAACCTCAGTTATATTTTGTAGCTGTGGTCAGAAATGTCAGAAGTTCCAAGTTTGCAATTTTTAGTTGCCTTGCAGTCAGTCAGTACATAACCTCCTAGTGTCTATGTAGAAGTTCCTTGAAACACCTCTATATAGACACTGCATAATAATAAATAAAAAAAACTGCACTTACTGAGATTTGCTGTACACAAGTTTGTCCTCAGTTGATGTTGTTAAACCATAAAGAATTCAAAATAATGTTTCTACAAACATTTCATTCGTGGCTTTTAAGTATGTCATAGTACTACAAATTTATAAACAAATACACTATTAAGTACAATTATGCCACTCATTTTTCATATCTTCATACTTTAATTTTTTTTTTATTTTTTCTGATGAATACCCTCACTGCTTTTCTAAATAAGTAACAAACAGGACCATTGTTGAAAGTCTAATTGGCTATGTTTGGACAGAAATGTCTGACTTTTTTGGACATATTTGGATGCATTTCAAGAGAGAGGCAACAGAAAACAACAATATTGTTCAACTGAATGTTTTTTGCATTGCGCAACTGGCAGAAATCTGATCACTGAAGTGTTACAATTTAACAGATTAATATATATGTTTTGAAACATTTATGATAAAAATAATCAAAGTTATTGAAAAAAAAAAAAGTCACTCCTGTATGTAATTGTAAGTCAATTTTATGATTTCATTTAAATTATGTAAATTCAATAAAGATAAATTTGGTAGATTTTAATTCAGTTAATGTAATGATTTTGTAGAAAGAAATTAATTTAATTACTAATTTATATTGTTTACCTTAATGTCTTTTTTCCAAATGTCTACTGGGTTAAAGACATCCACTTTTCAACTTTTCTTAATTGCGCCTTATTAATAAACTTTCTTCGATTGTTTGCTTAGGATGACATTTATGTCCAGCAGCTTAAAATGAGACACCGTTAAAATTCTCTCATCGCCATGGTAGTTCTGTTAGCCTTTACTATATAGGCCATCCTGTCCCTTTTTTATGTCAAAGTATTCCCATATGTTTTTAAAACTTGGGGAAAATGCTCCAGGGATGGGTTGTCACGACCACCTTCGTTGTGGTTTGAAAATAACCTTTACTTAATTACCAGCGTAGGAGGAAATGAAGCCTGACAGTATTTTCATTTTTAAAACATAATTTAAAGAGGCCCAACCCCAACAATTATCATAGTTTCTAAAAGGTTGAACTTCTGGGCATAGATTTTGGGCTGTGTAAGAAGAAAGTTAGGACTGAACCTATCAGGTTATTATATACTTCTTTCTCTCTTAATTTCTGATTCATCTTTATTAGAAATATAATCTGAAATCAGCAGGCTACATTAATTGGTCAATTTTTCACCTCGATTTACTCTGACCATCCATTTAGCAGTGAAAATGTTGTCAGTCAAAGATCAGACCATGACTAAGTGTGACTCAGTCACAAAATCAAGACTCCTGTTTGGATTCTATTAGACTCAAAGTTAGATATCCTCAGTATCCAGGTAGTTACTTTGTCAGGCATAAGTGACAAAGTGAGCTTTCTCACTGTGAGAGAGAAAAAGACTTAGTTATCCTACATACACAGGAATACTTACATACATGAATACAGCAACGGTTCTGTTTTCACTTTTGAGTTTCTAATTTCTGTCTTGCAATTAAAATTATTGGTAATCATTTGGAATTCTCAGAGATAAGGTAAGAATGAACATTGTCTGTCAAAGATCGCTGTTTTCTAAAGCTAGCTATTCTAATACCATAAGCTGCTAATGTGGGATGCTAATGGAGGATGTAAAAGCCAGTTGAATTTAGTTAGATCCTTCTGTCTGTTTTAAAATATTACTAAGAAGAAATAGTCTCAGAGTTTTTCATGTTTGTTCTCATATTTTAATAATGAAAGTAAAATTAAAGCTTTTCAAAAACACGGATATAAAATTCTGATCAGTGAATTTCTAAGTCATGTAAATCCTCATTTCACTCCCTATTGGAGCATCAATCCATTAAAATAAAACATCATTCAAATCAAATTGAATACCTAATGCTAAAGCTTAACCAGAATGTTAAAATGAAATTTGTTGAACTATCTGAATGATTGTATCAGTGGTGTTTGTGGTTTCACTGTTCACTGGCGCAAGTGAGTAATTACATTAACATACTTGTGTTTCTTTACATGCTGTTCCAGTACATGCTGTTTAATTTGCAGATGCTGCACTTTATTTTACATGCTGTTATATTTACTTGTAGATAAAAACCAGAATGTGATTTGCCCTAAGCTAATTTTGCCATCTGTTGACAGAAATGCTCCCCTCAGAGTCTCACTGCACTTGAAGTAGAGCGGCACAGAGAAAGAAGACTAACCCTCATCAAAAAGACAAAACAACATATGCTTATACTCCTAGAGTTTGAGCAAAAGTTCCTCTCTAATATGCAGTGCCACAGATGACTGACACTGTTTTGTTTCAGTTGCACTTTTCCCCATCTGCCAGCCAAAAATGACTGGATTCATTACATAAAGACAAGAGGATCCAATCAAGGTGCCCCTGTTTGAACATGGATGTGGGTGTCCATGTAATGGTGTTGGAAAATACACATAAATACAGTATTGATCTTTCCATCACTGAGTCTCATTTTAGAATGCAGAGGGCATTTGAGGAACAACAACAACGAAGGCTCTTATCCCATCTCCCTCTGGCCCCGCTTCTATCATGTCTCTAACTATTGTTCACAGACATAGATTAAGCACCAAGTGGAACTGCAGAGCCAAGGGACTTGGGCATGTGGAGGGGGGTATGAAAAGTGAGGTAGGGGGGATCCCAGTGAAGGAGAAAAAGGAAGAGATGGAAGCTGGTCTTTCTCTGCCTCTCATCCCCTTGAAGGCCAACGGAAGGTCCTAAGCCTGGCTCAAGGGCTTATGCAGATTCAATGACCTTTTTCCCAGAGACCAGATTTTACACTTAAATTACCATTATGAGCAGCGGTCTCCCTTGAGGAGGGCTGTAGACCAAACCAACCCCTCCACCCCCCAGCTGCGGTTAAAGCCGACAGCGGCACCTTGTTTGGGCAGCAGGCGAAACGATGTGGAACACATGTAAACGAGCGAGCTGCTTTGCTGTCAGCGCTGTCTCAGTAGGAGTGGAGCCACAGTGCGGGGTGGCATTAAATGTGCATTACACTTAGATTGTAAATGCCAGAGGAATTGGGGGTTATAAAGATGATGTGATAAAGATATTAGACAAGCCGTTTTATGTTCCATTATTGGCCTATCAAACTGAATTTTAGGAATCTCATCCTTGTGACAGTGAAGTAAAGCTTAAAATATCTCTTACAAGTGTTACACACAGGATAGTTTTACTTGCTCTGATTTGATAGGGGAATAAAACCCTTTATGGTGATACTAAACTTTTGCTAAGGTGTTTTTCCCCAGAGCAGGGAGTCTCAAACTTCATGTCCAGAGGTTCAAATCAGATTTCGAGGTAACATCAAAGGCCTGAAAGAACAAATCTCTTTCACTAATTTGCTTCAGACTTAAGAGAAATGGCACTTTATGTTTGAAAGTATTTGTAACCATAAGCCTCTCCTATTGTTGGTAGCAAAACATAATGAGCATTCCAAGTTTGTCATTATTGATAATCAACATGTTTTATCAGGAAACATGTACAAATTGTTTCATTTCAGTTCGAAATAAAAATATCTAGACAAAGCTCTCAACTTCTGTTCTCTCTTTTTTTTTCTTTTTGCTACATCTTAATACTGTAGTATTTTTACAGAAAATTATTGTACTCTGAGAATTGTGTAGTGGGGCAAACCTAGTCTGACTTAGTTGCTGTCCGAATCTGGATGGGGTCTGTGCTTTGAGAATTGATGCCTTATAGTATGTTTTCATATTCCTAAGGCCTTTGTCTTTTGGATTCAACAAAAACAGAAGGGACCTGAGACTGTAGGGTGTAGCTTTGCAATAGCTCTCATCCCAGCAAAATAAGGCATGACAGAAAATGGAAAAAAACACCAGAGTTTTGTCCTTATTACTCTCTTCAAACATAAGAGAATGATGGCATCTTCCTCTTTCAAACTATAACCCCGCTATGGGGACACAAGGACGCACATGCCAGACACACACAGACCCACACAC
Organism: Alfaro cultratus; assembly: GCA_903066825.1. Lineage (NCBI taxonomy): Eukaryota > Metazoa > Chordata > Actinopteri > Cyprinodontiformes > Poeciliidae > Alfaro > Alfaro cultratus. The sequence goes on from CAEFZX010027028.1 coordinate 11,260, forward strand.
ACTTATACACAATTTAACTTCCTCTTCCTGTGGCTGCGGATTTGTTTGTCTTTAATTCCCTATCGCGTGGGAGTAATGGGGACTCTGTGACAGCTGTCATTCTGCCATGACCTCGGAGGCCTGCAGATCTGAACTGGCACGATGATCAGGTAAGTGTGTGTGTGAAAATGTGAGCATTTTCTAGTGTAAAAAGGTTTGCGGAACAGGGACATCGACAATAAACTAGTGGGACGTGTTGGAGGGTGGGTGTTTTGATGTGAAAATAGTGATTAAATACTGAGATAGACTTTTTTTGCTGTAAACCCCTCAGGCTCAACAATATGCCACTACAAATATGTCTAATCAGCAGGAGACTTGCTCTGACAGAAGCCAAAACAAGACCCAGACACTCATAGGGTGAAGTGACAAAGGGCATTTGGAGCCAGACAGGCAAATCAAAGTGCAGATAGGATAGACTTGAAATATTTCTTACAGATATTTCATGTTTTGATCTCATAAAATGTTTTGAAAGGGTGAAATATTAAGTTGCAAGCCACATCTTTGAAGAAAACGTCTGCTGTTACACCCTGATTTTTATCTTTTCTCTGATAGGAAAAACATCGCCCGGTTTGCCGCATTCACGTCTTTCCACGTATCTCTCCGCTTCACTATGCTCCGTCTCTCGAGTTTAAGTTACCTACTGTAGAAGAGCTGTCATCAGAGAGTGCATGATAGCGAGAGCAGAACACGGTCGACTGCTGCTCCAGGGTTGTTTCGGATGCAGAGCCGAGGTGGGCGGGAGTGCGTTGGAGCGTGGGGGCAAAGAGAAGAAAAAGAGTTAGTGGTGATTCTGCTCAGTGACACATCAGGCCAAGGCTGTGAGGTTGGTGTTCAGTTCAGTAGTCCCACAGGGAGTGAGTGTCTGCGGTCGAAACGTTGCTTTCAACCACATGAGCAGCCTTGTGCTAAAATAAGGTGAAAAAAACCAATCTGCCATCACACTTGTTCTTACTTTAGTTAACTTCTGCTACAAGCTGTTCCACATGGTCCCATTATGAGCAACATAGACTGTGCACTAAGGTGAGAGTGAATGTGTGTGTTTTGGGTACACAGATTGTGTAGATAACTTTATCAATTATCAATTAGTCATTCTAATCGGAAACATGTCTATATGGTCACAGATGCTGTTGGAAGTGATGCACTCAGAATAAAATCAACCATGGGACATCACGGATTATATTGCATCAACATTTGACCTTGTTTTGTCTTCCTCGACGCTCTCAGCATAAATTTAGTACATCGTACACAATTTGGAATTTGGGAAAACTGATAAATTTGTGTTGTCCTCTTTTCTTCTCTTTCCTTTCTTACGGTACTTGTATTCATCCTGTAAAGTGATTGTGTCAGACATGAAAAGTGATTGTCCTAAACTTTGAGTTTCTGAGCAACTCAAAGTTTGTTCATTACTTTTCGGTAAGTACCTTAGCAGCATGTAGAACCAAGAACTTGAGGTCAAACAGGGAAAAAAAAAAAGAAAATAAAAACGAACAGAATCCTTATCCTCAACTTTACTGGAACTTAACTCTTGGATTTACTTTGCACCCCTTACGTGGATGAAATGGAGACTTTCAATGAGTACAAGGTTTGATGCATGGGAAATTAATGACTATGAAAAATTGGAAATAGTGCAGCTGATCATCTGTCCAGGCTGTACCTCTGCAACCCTGAAAGGATAAGCAGCACTGAAAATGGATGGATGAAATCAGAAAGTTGTACACAGAACAGAGTGCGCAACAAAAAGTAAGAGCAGTCAGAATATTATTTTGATGTACCTCATTGGAATTTTACATCTTAGATCAACCTAAAATATAGCATAAAACACACTTCACTGGAACTGTTGTTACAAATCTTCATGCAGAGAGTGACATTTTGGTCAAGCTTTATTTGCAGGAAAGCTTAAGGTTGGGAAGACTGGGTGGTGAGCTTTTATATCCTGCACTTAAAATGTTTGCCACATATTTTAAATTGAATTTAAGCAAAGTCTTTAACTCAGTCATGCACAGTGAAACATTGGGCAACGCTATTGCCTTGCAGCAAAAGGTTCGAGTCACAGAGACTTTCTTTTTGAAGTTTGCATGTTTTCTCCGTGTATGCATGGGTTCTCACTGGGTACTCTGGCATCCTGCCATGGTCCAAAAACAGAAACGGTAGGTCTTTAAATTGTGTTTAGGAATGAGTGTATGTGTGCATCCAGTGTGTCTGTGTTATCCTGTGATAGAATGGCATAACACCAATTGCTCACTTTACCCTACAAGAACAAATGAACTCTATGTTTGGGGCCACTATGAAGATTAACTTCTTCACATTTTTTTCTGTCTCAAACAGGTTTTCTTCTACAACTGCTCTATTTTTAACTTTTCTCACCTACCTACTAACGTACAGACCAAGAGTTTCTGTTCATGAAAAGTATTCTTACAGCATGATACATTTAAAACACTCATAGATAATGTTGGTCTCATCTAACCAGAGCAATTTTTCCACATGCTTCTTGTGTGTCGTATAATCTTTAATCAGAACTTGGTTTCACTTTGTGTGGCTTTAGTCCATCTGTTAGTCTTCTTGCCACTCTTACAAAAAGGCTAATTTGTGGAGTGCATCTCTAAGTTTTTAAGTTACCCAGGCCCTCTTAGCTGCTTCTGTTATAAAAGCTGACCTGGCTAGAGCCACATATTGGTATAAATATATAGGTTTGTAGTTGTGCTAGATGATGAATTTAAAATAGCTTTTTTTCAGCCACCCTAACTCCGTTTCCATTTCACCACAAGTGGGACTTTGAAAACGACAATGTTTTTTCAAATATCACTTGTGAAAATGTTTAAAAACTATTTATCATGTCCCTTTCCTTTCACAGCTAAGCACTGCTTTGTGTTGGTCCATCATCAAAGGTACGCTAACATAGATTCCATTTGTGGTTATAATGTGACAAAATATGAAAAAGCTTAATGGGCATAAATTCTTTTTTTTGTTGTTCAGGTAATGGTTTTCAGTTAGTGTCCAGTTTGGTGTATATAACTTTTCATTTCACCTCTACAGTTCTGAATTTCTTAAAAAATTCAGAAAGCCTTTCTGAATACCTATGTCATGTTGACATAAGTATCCTGGAAATAAAAGCTGAATATTAGAGGTTTGACCTTGAAGTCACTCTTTAATGGAGAAGAAACAGTGTGCTTGAGCATTGATCCAAAACAAGAAAAACATATGTTATTGCCCTGATGCGCTTGCAAACTGTACTCTATTGTTATTCTCTGTATTTTATTGTTCACATCTGTTTTATTTTTCAGCGCAGGACTTTCTCACAGTACACGTCTGCCAAAAAGTTTGTAACAAAGTCGGACAGAATGGTTTGAGCATCTTCGTGGCTAACTGAATTTGAAAGACTTCTGAAGGATGTATTCATAGAAAACAGTGATGGGGTTTTAGATTTATTTTGTTGTATTTTTTTAAAAAGAAATTATCAAGGCCTTAATGCTAAAAGGGACAACTGTTGATAATGTATTGCTTTGCATTGTTACTAATAAAAGAATAAAACCTATTGCAGTAGTTGTCGGCAGCCTCTTCTAAACGTGTGGTTGGATTTTTTGTGTGATGGCCTCTCTTTGACTGACACATCAGTGTGTGTATATAAGCAGTGGTTTTGGCAGGAGCCTTCAACCTTCTTCTCCCTTCGGGAAATCCGCTTGTAAGCCATATCCAAACTGAACTTTGCAGCCTTCAGTAAACTCTCATGTGGCACAGGCCAAAGGGTTTCAAGACACAGTGCCACACTGTTAGTGTGAAAAACACGAAAGCAGTAAAGGCGCACAGATTTTGTATGGTAAAACAGGGTGGTCCAGTATTTTAGTCTCTTTGTTGTTGTCTCGTAATTCTATAAAAAATTAAGTCCATTCAGTTTGTCTCTTTTGTTCTAATATATATGTATCAAGCTTCTTTTTTCAAGCTTTTTTTCCCTTTTTCTTTTCAATACTTTATTTCTGGCTCCGTCATACATCATACACCAGGCCTTCCCATGTTGATTTTTTTTTTTTTTTGTCCCCCGTCATCAGTCGACATAAATACCCAGTATGTCACAGCAGGCTATGCTCCGAACGCCCCCTCAGTGCTTATCTCTACAAAATGTGAATCTGTTATTCTACAGTAATGGAAACCATGTTGGTAACATCTTAACATATTACATTCACTCAAACACACTGTGAAACTCTATCTTACCGCTGTGTCAAAGCTCTTTTTATACAGCGGGAATGTGGGGGGATGTGGTGAAACACAACGTTTTGCCCAAAGCACAAACTCTATGTGAATGCACACACAGACTACAAGGTTTCTTTTTTATTCTTTATTTATATCTTTTTTTTTTTAAGAGGACAATTCAAAAAAAGCTGAAAACACAAGAGTATTGTGTGCTTTAATGTTTTCAAGCTCTTGTATGTGTCTCTTTTTACGTTTGCAGACTGGTAGAGGTTCAGATTTCTGCAGGCAATTTGTTTCAGGTAACTGGAGCTTTCAACGGCAGTTGAGTGTGTCTTGGGAACTATTAGGGGGGAAAAAAGAGCGTGTTCAAGCTTTTCAAAATGTTGATGGATCCAACATAATGAGCGTGTAACTGATCACAAAGATAGACAGATAAGAATTTTTTTTTCCTTGGGTTAAGAATATTGCTACATGGGAGAGAGGAAAGCTAAACAGAGTGCTATCCAGCATTAGAGATATTAGGCTTTAGGTAACACATTGTTATTCACTTACTGCTCCTATTGGGAAAGCTGTAGGCTTTTTTTTTAGTCCTTTTGTTGCCAGAAATCTTTGAATTGAATCAGTGTGCAGTCAGCATACTGGAGGCAAGAACAGCTAAACGTTCAGTTTTGTGAGGATGCTACTAAAACCGTCAACAAGTTTTATGTCTGTTAATGTTCATTTTATGCTTTTAAGTATCTTAAGTTGCTATGTTTTTTTTCTCCTGGTAAGGTTTTCAGCAGCCCCCTCTTCCTGTTATTTTAAACACTTTTTTTTTGTTTCCTATTGGGACAGGAGGGCTGTAGAAAAGAGGGAGGAGAAATGCTCCAGGTAAAACATCACTATTTAGGGCAAGATTCTATGGAGGGCATCCGGGAGACAAGAGGTTGGAATTTTTCTTTTCTTTTTTTTATTTAAGTGCAGACATCTCCCATTTACCCTCCAGTGTTCTGTCGACTGAGACAATCATCACACATCGATGTCTCAGGTTTGGAGGACATATGGTAATGAGTTCAGACTGACTGACTGATGTGACTTAAACTGTTGGGTATTTGGGAGGGGATGGCTGCAGTACAACGTGGACAGGGGGGCAGGTTTATAAAAGACTTTGCCAGCAGCCATAGTAAGAACAGACCAGGACGTTGGTCCCGGGAGCACATCTGAGACTCGGTCTGTCATTGAGGTAATTACGTCCATGGTTACGGTATCTGTAGGAAAGGCTGATCTCAGACCTGTGGCTCTAATGATACTCTCATGTTGCTAAAATGTCCTTGACGGCCCCCACTTTCTCCACACCCACAGACACTTCTGGGAAATGATCATTGAGAATGAACACTTTTATACATTTATATTAAAACAAAATCTTTTGAATCATTTAAGTGTGTACACACCAGCAATAGTGACATGAGTATCAAATTTGAATACAAGTCACATTTAAGTCGCAAAAGCAAGAATGTACACTTATTGTCTATATTCAAAACATGCTGTACAAATATGTAAAAAAAAAAAAAAAAAACTTGTATCTTTAAGTAGACTTGCCTTCAGAGACTCTAGACTCTGAAGGCAGTCTAGAGTCTGAATCAAAATCAAGACTTGAGATTTGATTTTGTACCTAGTAAAGATTTAAACTTCACTCAGGCTTAGCCTCTACAAACTTAAGACTTGATGTACAGGAGGAGGTTTGTAAATGGTAAAATGACCTGTACTTGTAAAGCACTTCACACTACCTTCACTCATTCACCCATTTGCACACACATTCACAAACTAATGTGTGTGTGTGTGTGTGTGAATGTGGCTCGTAGCAAGCTATCTGCTACGGGCCACAGTTGCCCTGCAGCACACTGACAGAGGCAAGGCTGCCATGCACCCATGGCATCAGCCGTTCTGACCACTGCCAGCAGGCAAAGCGAGTGAAATGTCTTGCCAAAGGACACAGCGACAGAGATTGATAGAGCAGGTGGTCAGAAAGGTAACCCACCTCTGTCACAAGACAATCTCCTATGCCATGGTTATTAATAATTTTGCAGTTTTGTTATAAACTCTGAATAAAAAAATAAAGTTCTTTTTTGTTTTAGACTGAAAGCAAAAATCAAAGATTTGATTTTCCAGGAAAAAAAAAAAAAATTGAATACATGTAAGCCACACCACCAAAAATAGAAAGCAGAAAGTTTTGTTGTGACAGAGACACAAGGAGTCTCTGTCTCCTTGTGCAGAGACTCTGCACAAGGAGACAGAGTCTCCTTGTGCATCCTAGCCATGAAATGGGCTTTTGATTTAAGTTAAATCAAAAGATGATAACTTAAAGATGGTTCTTCAAAAAACTAATTATGAACAGCTAACAGCATACTGAAGGTATTTGCTCCAAATGTTTAGTATATTTAAAAGTACCTTGCACTATTCTCACTCCATCTTCCTTTGCAAACGCCCCTAGCTAGCTGGCTTCCCCTAATCCTCTGAGACCTGACAGAACTTTGTTTGACCCCTTGTTTTTACATATGTCGTATACAATTTGCCACACGCAGGCCTATCTGACGTTTGCAGCTAGAAAAGACAGAAATCTCAGTCGAAGTCCCGTCCACTCTGAAGTCAAGGGCATGCTTTGAACTGAAACAGGTTCATTTTTTACCTCACCATCATCCTTTTTTCAATTTATTCCCTGCCACACTCTACATCATTTATAGTCTCATGCTCATGCTAATGATGCTGATTTCACAGGGTGTCAAAGCTCTAGAGAATTACAGCTCTGCAGTGATGGGTTGCTTACCGGCTGGGTCAAATTCACTGTATATTTATCTACACAGGTGTTTGCTATTGTTTCACTAATGTATCAGAGACAGGGAGATGTCTGAATATAGAGCAGAAGAAGTGAGAATGGCACCCCTGACATCATGAATCTTTGTCAGGATTGAAACTGAAATGGCAGGAAATGAGTGGCCATGCTTAAAGAATCCCTGTATTCTAGCCTAGATCACACACTGTGCCTGTATCAACCTTGCACCGCTGTGATTGATTCTCTGCCCAGAGGCTGTAATCCCTGAACCCTACACCTTTACTGGACCGCGTCCCCTCTCTTACACTTTTTCTGCTCCCCAGTGTTTCACAGCCACCTGGACAGCATCATCAGTTATGACAACATACGAGAATAAATCCACAAACTGCCGCCGTTGCCTTGTATCCAATGGATGTCTGCGACAGCTCTCAATAAACTCCTCAAGATATTTTTTCCTCGTCTCTTGCTTTCTCCTGGCACTCTCTTGTTTTAATCTCCAATGGCAGACATTGGAATCCTGCTGTCAGCATAACGGAAGAATATTAGCACGGCTGGCCCCACCTGGACCCGCCGCTCCTCAACCTGTCCCCTCCCTGTAATTATCCCTTAGCCCTTTTTCCCATTAACCTACTCCCTTTGATCCCCACACATGCTGATATTATGCAAAACTGCTGAATAGAGAGACAGAGAACGTGCAAAACACCAAGCAGTTACCCATGGTTTCTGATTTCCTTACTTATTCTCGTCTTCTTTTGCTCTCTATCTCTTCCTAATTATCTGCCTCTTTGTCATGGATTAAATTAATTTCAAAGGAGTCTGTCAAGATAGAATGGGGATGAAGAAGAGAGGGATAGAGTAGGGGGGAGGAAGGAGAAAATAAAAGTATTGGACATTTTTACATGCCATCAAAGATGAATGAATCTCAAAAAGCAGCCTGCTAAATCACTATTTCCCTTTTTTCTCCTCGTGGATGTATCAAGTAAAAGCTCTTCATTAGTTCTGGGGCCTAAAAGCAAATACTGGGGTCTGCACAATGCTGAAGGTCTACGACTGACCTTTCTTTGGTTTTAATCATTGCAACTCTTGACAACTTAATAAGTTGAAGGTGCTGGGTTGCAGCCTAACGTAATAAGGCCCACACCAAAGCCTTGGCCACCTATGATTGCTCCCATAAGTCTTAGCACATCTGGCCCCGTGTCCTTGGGTGAGAGATATTTTCTACAACTTTCCAGCGTCACAGCCCTTCATTAGAAATATGAATGATACAGTGCAGAGTCTCCTTGTGCAAAAACAGCTAAATGATTGTATTGCTCTACTACTCCCACTTCAATCTTTCCAGTACACAATGACTGCGTTACCGCTCCTCTGCTTAACATCTTGTGGAGCTTAACAAATTAATACACTTTTATTGAGGGGTCTACTTTGTAAATCGCACTAACATATTTGTTCCCTTCCAGATAAAGTATACAGTTAGCTGGTAAATATGTAATAGATCCATGATGGTTTATTGCTTCTATGGATGGATTCTGTACCTTTGTTGATGCGACATAAGATGTATAATTCTGTACGCAGTAAAGTTACATTTTTATGAAGACAGTTTCTTTTTCAGCTTCCCCTGTTCACAGAGAAAGAAATTAATCCTCAGCTATATGAGGACTCTTATAGTTGCCTTAAGATGAGTGGGTAATCCCTGATCATTTGCATTCTTAAAGAAATGTATTGGCCCTTACCTCAGAGTCAACATTTATTTAGCTGACATAATAGCTTGTGCTGAAATGAACCTTGAAAGTAAAAATATAGAAATAAATCCATCTCATATATACGGGAAGTGTGTAGAGGTGTTATCTTGTGCATCCCATTAAATTATCCAAACATGTTTTCTATCATTTAAAATAATTCAAAGCAAGTCAGTTAAAGATTTTGTTTGAACTTTATGTGAACCTGCTTGTCTTATTGTGTCATCTCAACCTAAACCCTGCTGCCACTTTATCAGGTTGTCCTGTTCAGTTGCTTGTTTTTGAAAATAGTGATTGATCCACGTCAGCAACTCTGGATTTAGACATAGAAACCTGGTGACAATGGTTGATGAAGTTTGAAGTGTGGGGGAGAAACTGTACTACCTGGGATTTTTTTTTTTCTTTTTTTTTTTTCACTAGTCTGAAACAGATAATGTATCCATTCACTTGCAAAATGAAAATGACCTTGTTGATGTTGGAGGTCAGAGAAGATGGTACAAAGACAGAAGTACCTTAAATTGCCCTGGTACGCAAATTATCATCTTTAAATGCATAGCACACTTTAAACATCAAAGCAGATAGGCTACAGCAGTAGAACACCACACAAGATGTCACTCCTCTGCAAATAATAGAAAATTAACACTTTCATAGGCTCATTACAAATAAAAGAATAATGTAGCGTTGTCTGAGTCATGGTTTTGGCTGCCAACTTCAGATTGTAGGGTCAAAATTTGATGTAAACAACATAAAAGCACTTGTCCGTCCTTCTTTGGATACGCTTGGCATCCTTTGCGTCCCTCAGTACCAGCTGTGCATTGTTTAAATGTCACTCTATTTGGGATTTTTTGCTGTCCAATGTCTGTCTCTCTTATGGCCACTGTGTACTCAGTTTCTGAGCTTCTGCTACTTTCAGTAAAAATAATGCATAATAAAGCTCAAGTTATTTTAAACTCGTTTACTTGAACATGACAATGAGTTCATTGTACTCCAGAGACCTCATATATTCCACATCTCAGCTCAGCAGAGCAATATCAGGATGTGCTGCGAAAAGATATTTACATTATGAGTGTGCTGCTGATAAATTTGAAAGCACTGCATGATGGTAACATGTCAACAATTGGGATTAGTGAGATGCACCTTATTAAGTGATTTTTGCTTTTTTCTTTTTCTGCAGAGCACTTTCTTACTTTCCTGCTGGACACCAGCAATTCAACACACCAAAGTGTTCACTTAAAAAGCTACAGAATGGGGTAAGCTACTATCATTATCATTACTACCAAAACCTTTTAACATATTGTTAACAGGTTTTGCAGTTTCTTTTGCTGGACTGTGACACATGCAGCCATCACAGGCTCCATCCGGCCTCCCACGCATTGCTCTGAACAGATGCTTGTCCACCAAGTTTACTTTACATCTTTATTGGTTTTCCCACTCAAAGGACCAGCTTGTTTCCCTGTTGGAAGCAGAAGGCAAGCTGGAGGTTTCAGGTTTTTCAAGGAAGGCACCTAAGACTCTCTGTTGTATAGCTAAGTTTTGATCTCCTGCTCTCTGTTCGCAGAAAGGCTGATGAAGCAGTTTGATCCCCCCGAGTTTTCTGTCGGAGATATTTTAATGACCCGGCTTTTGTTTGGGGGTCAACTCTCCTCCTTGTGAGCTCTGTGGAATCTATAGCAAGCCCGCTGTTGATTAGGTCTCCTTAAAGGTGATGATAAAAGCCCTTGTGGGAGATGCACTTCATTGAAAAGGGTGATGTGGAAAGGGGGAAAAGATGAAGAGGTGGTATGGAGACACCAAGAACATATTAAAGCCAAGCCCTTGCTCTTTTAAATCCACTCGTAATAGGGACATTAGAAATTTAAATGTAAATTGCCTATTAGATTTCTATGCAAGGTATCTCTGTTCACCTTTGTGAATGCAGCAAGAAAATGTCTGTTCTCTTAGCACAAGCATAAAAATAATTCAGTTAAGTGCAATGGATCTAGTTGATTAATTTTGAGTTGTTTATAGGGAGATGGAGCATAAAAAAATATTTATAATTAATTAATCATATTTTAATTGGAACATATATATTGACAAAATAAGCAACATTTTCTATTCAAAAGCCCTTTTTGCTACGAAATGATTTAATAAAAAATCTGTGAGATCCACAATGAATGTATTTATTTATTTTTAGTCTGCTATTTTGGTTATTCTACTGTCTGATTGAAGCAAAGTGCTTTTATACCATTCAGCTTTCAAGTGTGTCAGGAGCCTCTCATCATTCATGGATTCTTTAAAAAAAGTACTTGTTTAGAAATGTGGACACTGACATTACCATTGGGAACATCTGTGGTTGTGTCATGTTTTCCATTGAGATGGTATGTTGGGCTTGAATATCTTTGGTGATATGCCAACTTCTTTGTGCACAGCTTGCACAAAACAATAGTCTATTGGGTCTGAAGATGCAGTTTTTTTATTATTTAACAAAAAAATCCCACATAAATATATTGGATGTAGCCGTTATGACTTACCTAACATGAAATTCATTGGGTCTCTATGATGCATTCTTGTGCCTGACATCTTTATTCAATTTCCTACAACATTCAAAATTAGTAACTGAACTTTTTGTCTGTTGTCTGTATGACTGTTCGTCACTGTTTTACACTGTGAGCTTAATTTAGAGCACAAGGTTAAAGGACCAGCTAGGTCCCTGCCTTCAGGGTTTTCACATCGGCTCTGACAGAAAGCCGTGCAAACCGCTGGGAAATGTTTCATTGGTCATGTCACATTATGCTGCTTGAGTGAGAGTCACATTAAACTTTTCACTTACTCCATCACTGCTTAAATGTTAATGTCATGTATGCCTGCTGACAAATCTCCAATCCTGGATCCACTAGAGAGTTGAGCAACTCAGACTGTTTCCTCCAATTAGGGTAATTCCTTCAGTCTTATGATACAAAAATAAATGTTACTTTGTTTCCAACATGTATATTTTTGTTTTATGCTGGCTCTGGAGCTGTGACCGCTCATGGCAGTTGATGAGAACGAAACAAATACTTCATTGATTTACATACTTCTTTTATTTAAGTAAACATAGTTTTACCAGTGGATATGACATGCATCAACTCTTTTCAATATCGACTTGATGAGTGATGTTTTTATGAGAATAACTTTGGCTTGACATTGTTTTTCAAAAAGCATAGTTCCATACACATAAACAAAATAAACATCAACCTAAATAATTTTATTTGTAGAATAGTTGGCTTTATAATGTTACAATGGAGGTAAATTAGGGATTTCAGTTAGCATATCTTTGAATGTTTAGAATCATAGACTAATTCTTCAGATAAGTCGCAGCATTCTACACACACGTTGGTACCCTTAAAATGCATGTAAAAATCCTTAAAATTATTTTGTGTAATTTTACATTTATTCCGAGAGGGAAAAAAATCCCAATTTAAGAAATAATAGGTACATTGCCCATTAATTAATTGTACAACCGCCTTTTGCACAACTGACCATACATATTTAAAATGTGCTGTTGTACATGTGCTCTGTTAAGTTTCCCAAGGCCCTTTGAAGACAAAAAGTCCCACAGCATAATTCCTACTTAACAGTAGCTATGAGATGATTTTGCACATAGTCATTGTTTGGTTCATGGAAAACTGACCTTGTGGATTTGTATATTAAAACCTCATTAAAGCCATAGTGTCGTCTGACCAAAGTACACAGTTGATGTCCAAGCAACATTTTTAATTGGTAGGACAACTTAAGCTTTTCTTTTCTTGGCATACCTCTCCAACAGCGTCTTTGCATATAGATACCATCCGATGTTTGTTCTGAAGACTCGGTGACCCCAAGAATCCAATCTTTGCTCAAGCTCGTTATCTGATTTTGTCCTCACTGTTCAATCATTTGTCTAATTGTTGTCACAGTTTGCCTTCTTTCATGTCATAAAAATATGATGTCATACAATGAAACAAAAAGTGAAAGATTCTAAATAGGCTTCTGCCACCTTGATTAATTTAGAAAACTAAAGAGTTCAATAAAAATGCTTTGGTTATGTTTAGTTTTGCCAAATTGGCAGGGGGACCAAAATTGTGAAATAACTTTAGTTTTTAACCATAGATTTGTATCCTTTTTTAAAAAAAAAATGGAATTAGATTAGAGGATAGATTTTTTTTTTCTTAAGGCTCTCTTATTGTCTTTGTTTTATTTAATCTTCTTTTATTTTATTGGAAATGTCTGCTTAATATTTACTTTCAAAACTTTTTTTTTTTTTCACATCTGAATAATTCAGACATAAATAGGGATCTTAATTAAAGGGATGAATTGGCTTTGTTCAGCTTCTTGGTAAAATGTTATAAATTGTTTCCATTTGTTTTGAGAAATGTATTTTGTCTGGAGAAAGTTGTATTTTATCTCTATCTTATCCTCAAAGAGATATTAACTCACAGCCTTACGCACAATGATCACAGTCCTGTAGATGATCGACTGAAATTTAATTCATGTTCTAGATTATTGCCAGATTTTTCCAACTTTTCAAAGACATAACTTTGAGTTGTTCATGTATGCTTGATTCTTCTTCTGTCCTCGTTAGATTTTACATAGCGCTCTACCACAGGCAATATATAAAGAACATGTAGGCATCCAGGGAGAAGCATAAAAATTACCTCAAATTATTTTACCCATTGTTTTAATAATTTTGATTATTTCTTCGCCTAAGTGGATTAGTCCAGGAATTTGGATAATATATTTTTTAAACATGTCATAGGTATTAGTGGTGCAATAAGAAATGCAAAGAAGCAGACGGCACATTCCAAAGATGATTCACTCGGTCAGTTGATTTCGACTCCTTTTGATCGTGCCATCATTTTGCTTTGTCACATGTGAAAATGCAGCATTTGTTATTAATCTCTTTTTTTTTTTCAGCCTTACAAGGGAAAAATGTTCACTAGGGTCAGCCAGAGGACATGGGGAGATCCAAAGTGTAAGAGAGAGGGAGGAAAAAAGTAGACAAGTGGAAGAGAAGGAGATTAGGAGGAAAATAAATGTAACACAGACAAGAGAGCTTTATTAATAGGATTATGGGATCACAGATTTTGATATTTCATGTGTTCTAAAAGGGAGTAACAATGTTGAAGAATCCTTAGACGCAAGGGAAAGGAATACAAAATATGTTAACTGTAATTTACTGATTTTGTATCTTTGGGAGGTGAAAACAGAATTTTGCCAAAAAGAACAGATTTCGTAAGGGTTGACTTTTTGCGAACCGTATGCAAGATGTCTGGAATGTAACCGCCTCATGCTGTTACACTTGGCATTTCATCCAAATTTTGGTTCTTTTTTGAGTTTACTATTTTGCGGTTTTGCATGAGTTTACATCATAGGTCGCCAGTCCAAATTATTTTAATAACAGAAAATGCTGTCGCTTATACTGCTTCATAAAGTTATGTTTATTGATGCCTCATAGCCAGTGTCAAGCTGTGACGAATCACTAAAGTTAGACCATAAAAAAGGCCACCACCTTTAATAGGGAGGGGAGGTGCTGGCTCATTACTAAATGTAGCAGTTAAACTCATTCAAACACTTTAGCAAGACCAAGTAAATCATATTCCTATTATTTTACCACTCATTTTATGATAGCTATAGTTCTCTCTAAGAAAAAATATATTGCTATTTTTAATGCCCTTTTTTCCTGGATCATTAAGCATAAACATAGGCTGAGTGTTAGAAAGATGTAAACCATTACAGAAAGAGAGACTATAAAGCAAATAAAGCCAACCTTTTCTTTCTCGGTGTTTCTTTCTTTTATTTACACAATTTTAGAGTCACCGTCAACACATTTATTGAGCTGTATTTTCAATTTGTGTGCACAGAAGAACCAAGAACAAATAAAAAATGAAAAACAAATTCTCTCCAGTGTATCTCTGAGACTAGCAAATCAATGTAAAACAAATGATAAGAACAGATCTTGGATGAATTGTGTCTGAAAACAAACACAAAAGGTTAGGAGAAGAAAAACTGAGTGATAATCATTCTGCTGATTAGTTTGTCAGTGATTCTCACAATTTCATGCAGAAGTATACACACCTATTGAGCTTCTTCAAATTGTGTCATATTTCAACCATAAATATCAATGTGTTTTGTCTTTTTTTTTTCTACTGATAGGTACATTCTGCCTCATAGCTCTAACTGGAACAAACATAATGCATCTTTTAAAAAATATGTTTTTGACACCTGTAATCAGACATAGATATGGATTAAACCAATTAACTTCTGAAAGCATCTAATTAGTGAATGCAAACATTGACTGTGTCAAAGTCCAGCACAAATACATCTATTTGCTGGAAAATATTTGTTAACAAGCAACACCCTGAAAACCAAAGAACACAGCAATGACAAAAGCCTTGAAGATGTTTAAAGGTTAATGAACAACATTTGACCCTCTGATGAATCAGTACTATGGCACAGTACTTCCCCAGGTCACTGCCATCCTGGCTGAAAGGAGATGAGAAGATCCAGAATTTGAGTTAAAAAAATCTTTCGACAGGATTGCTGTTAGTAATGCACTTCACAAGTTAGACTTTTGTGCAACACTGGCAAGAAGAAAACAAAATCTGGAGGAAAGCCATTAGAAGTACCATTCACACTTTGGCACAAATATGTGGCAAACATGGAGGCAACGCAGCAGACATTGGGAAAAGTTGTATTAGTCAGATGAGATCAAAACGTAGCTCTTAAGCATTAAAAAACACTTTGTGGTCTTTAAAATACATTGCACACCCCACTTGAATACACTGCCCATGTTCCACAATGTTTAGTGGAACATGGTGGTGGTGGCATCATGCTGTGGGAATATTTTTCTTCACTGGGACAGAGAAACTGGTTTGTGTTGATGGAAATGTGGATGGAATTTAATACAAGGTGAAGATCTGAGATGATGTGGAGATTCATTTTGCATGAGCAAGACTTTTAAATTACAGCCAAAGCTGCAATGGATTGGTGGCGATCAAAGTATATCCACATGCCTTGGTCCAAATCCAACTGAAAGTATGTCAAGATTAAAATCTAATGTTTACATACACTTTACATGTAATTTGACTGCAATTGAACTATTTTGTAAAGAAGAATGAGCAAGAAACACAGGGGGCCATCAGACGTAATTGCAATGAAAAGTGGTTTTGGAAGCATTGACACAGGAGGATTGAATACAAATGCATCTATTTAGATTTGAAATGTACTTCTAAAAGACTTGGAAAACCATGAATTATTTGGACAACCGTGATTTTAATGTGACGAATTCTGAAAAAGTTTAAGAGGTGTGAGCGGTGTAGGTCTTTTTTTTTAACTACTGTGAATGGTTGCTTCCCCTTTGTTTTCCAGCTTGTGGATGTTGGGTATCCATTTCAATAAGTCATCTAATGTCAAAGATAATCCATCCTCATGTAACTACAGTCACTTTGTGTTGCCACTGACTTTCCTTCAGCTCCTTTGAAACCAAGCCCTTTATGTCCTTTCATATAAGAATTTAGTTACAGTTGTCTGCTGTCACTTACTATCTTATTGTCGTATTATGTTTCCCACAGCGGGGCTTATGGTTTTACAGCAGCTTTCTTGCAGTCTCTCGTCCGACTTGGAATACTTCCAAAAACTCTTAACATGGCAAAGCTTAACTTTCGGAGACTCCTGTTGAAATGGATTGTATTCTAAATCATTACGAACGCGAAGAAGAGCTTTCTACAATATTTGTATCAAATTTGACTTCTTACAGCAGGGCTAAGTCTATTCAGAGCGCGAACATGGGAAATCGGCAATCGTTTAGTGCACATCTTTTCAAGTGAATGAGGGTGTGGAGAAAGGTTGTGATTTTGAATGCCTCAATTTGATGAGTTTTGGCAGTAATGCAGCCACACTGGCGAATATGGCAGATTTCTATGACACCCATTCCATAGGACTGTGGTTATGCTTCTGCTTCGATCATTAGAAGAGACTTCTGAGAGAGACAAGTGCAAGTGAGTAATGGTGTTGAAGCAAGCTTGCATAAACATGTCAGGGAGCAGAAAAGTTCTCATGTCAGCAAGGTACTTTTTTTTTTTTTTTCACGGAGTGTCATACTAAACAGTTAAAATTCCCAATGCTAGTATCTCCATGCTCTACCACATTACAGTATTGGCTTCAAATGCAATAAGGACATGACAATTGCATTTTGAATCCCTTTCACATTTACTTTCTACCACAACCAACTTGTTAGCCAGCCGTGTTTGTTTTTTCCTGTCTCCTATGTGTGTTTCTCTGCAGGCATGGCTTTGGAAGTAGTGATGAATGAGTGGAAGTTGACTCATTATTAAAGGTGGGAGATGATTAATAAGGACCATGTGTGTTTTCCTCTATAGTGTAAATAAAATATATCATTCACGTAATGCAGTGCTGAGCTCGTAGAGTGATTTATGGCATGTTAAAATGCAAAAAGAGCCAAAGGCTGAAGCCCTCTCAGACATGCTGCCATGACAGTGGCCTACCCCCGCTGCTTTAACATGACTTAGAGATCTCACACTGCTGCTTGTGCTATCGCTCTCTGTTTCCTTATCTCAATTTGCAAACACACCAGATTTATTCGTCTCAGACTTTAAGGAGAGTTCCCAAGACTGTTCCGAGGTCATTGAGAACGAATACAAATGAGACCTCCAGGAACCTTGGGCTTCAGAGTCTGAATAAATTACATTTGGGTGTTTGTCACTGATAAAATAGGCAATCTCAGACCTAAAGAGCCAAATGTGTTGTTTCGTTCGAAATATTGATTGTGAAGAGTGGAGAACTGTACTTTACCCAAAAATATAACACATAACCCAAACCATCAAATTTAGTTGGTCTCCTTTCGAAGGGACTCACCGTTCAACCTTGGTGTCCAGAAGAAGACGCATTACTGGTGCCAGTCTACATGGCAGACCGCCGCCACTCCTCACCTAAGGTATCGATTCACTCAGGACCTCACCATTTTGTCAACTTCAAATCCTGATGGAGTGTCTCTGTTTAAATGTTTGAAGTTAAACTTCCAGCAAGACACATGTTCCCCGGATTATCTCCTCATCAATCTCTGTGCCTGTAGTGTGTTTATTAGGGAAGACCATGTTTTCATATCTTTTATTTTGGCTGTAAGCTCATGTTCTTCATGCACCTGTTTTACAAATCAAAGAATCCACTCAGTATGCTACATGTATTCATTGTTCATGTATAAAGAAAGTTCTGTAGAAGTCCAAAGCAGATTTGGTTGGAAGGCAACACTGCAATGTTTGAAGATCTCACAGATTGCTGTTCAGTCGATATTCACAAAACTGAAAGACTGTGTCAAAATTGCAGATCTGCAAAGACATAGCCGGCCACCTACTCTAAGAGATCCATAGGAACTCTGAACGGGCTGTAGAGATCCACAGCTCAGGTGGGAGAATCTATTTACTGGACAGCCATGAGTCATGTACTCCACAAATCCTTCATCAACAGTAGTCAAGGAAGAAAGCTGTTGCTGTTAACCATAAGATGTCTTATTTGCAATTTTTCACAAGCTGCCTAGTGGCCACAGTAAACATGTGGAAAAAGATGGTTTGGTGAGATGATTCCACAACTAGCCTTTTTAGCCCACATGCTTATATTTTGTGTGGGGGAAGACTGAAAAAAACAAAATATTCTGAAAGCAGCATCACAACACGATGGTGGGAACATCGTGTTCTTGACTTTTATCTAACATTCCTAGGGAATCTGGTAAGAGTTAAGATTCTGTAAATGGAGTTTAAAAAGACAACACATTTTTTCTTGAAATTTAAAAATGTGATGTTGGTTGTAACCAGAAAAATGTGAAAAAGTGGATGTCCATACAGTAACTTCTCAAAGTTACTGTATGGGTAATCTAAATGAAACACTTATTCAGATATTTTGTCGTCTTAGTGAATATAATTTTGTTAAGATTTATGTGGAGCCAACCTATTTTCTAAAAAGTCTGTTTTCTTTTAAAATGTTGGGAGTTCTGGTTTACAATATTGTCCTTGCTTCCAGGCATTGGTGCTACAGTCTTCTGTAACTTTATTAGTCAGTGGTATCAATAGTTAACTTGTACTAAAGCAGAAAAGCAGACTTTATATGCAAGCTTTAAAGCTGTAAATAATGATCCCTAAAAAGAATTAAAGGGTCTTGCAAAAGATGCATGAGCTTTTCAGAAATGCTCTTTCCTTTTCAGAGGTAAGCATTCCCCATTGCTGTTTTCAATGTGATTACCTTAATTTAATGTTAAAAGTAGAACAAGGAGTGTAATTGGGTCAAAATTAGATGAGTATTTCAGTTTTGGATTATTTTACTTGTCTGCAGCTTCTGTTGCATTAAATTTTGTTCCGTAAATACATGGTTGTGTGAGTTTCTGCATGTGTAGGCAACTTGCATGCATGAACACAGACCATCGGCAAGACAATGTATGTTGGAAAAATAACAATGGAACCTTGAGTAGCCCTATGATTCAGTATCCTGCTCATTCCCCATAGTTCCTGACCTGAGGGAAGGATCTGTCTTTCTTTTGGCAGGCTCCACAACCACTCCCCCCCCTTGCTGCAGTTTTCATCGCTTCATCTCAAATAGGAAAATAGGGGCATTCGCAGCGGCTGTTTTTGGGTTAGAGCTATTTCTCCAAATTTCTTTTTTCAAGTCAAGCCCTTCCAGGCCTGCTGGTGGCAGCTGTGTGTTCTGCTGTTCACTGGGGGCATGCCCTGGTTTCATGTGCGCTGTTGTGGTGGTGGGGGTGAAGCCGAGAGAGCAGGGTGGGGGAAGCAAAGAGAAAAATGGAGGAGGAGAATAGACCCACTCCCGTTGTGCCACTCTGCCCCAGCCCCAGCCAGGGTGACACAGTTACCAGCTAACATTCTGCCACCATGCACTGACACTGCAGGAAAAGCTACACTCCCGCTTTGAACAAGGGCACTGGCAGAGCCTGGGATTTCTCTTGGAGGAGACTCCTAAATCAGGCTGCTGTGGGAGATGGATGGTAATGTGCTGTCTCAGTGTCTTAAAATACAAAGTTAGACCCACAGATTCTTGCTGAGAGAGGCTACAAAGCACCGGCTCCCTCATATTCTTTGTTTACACAGCCAGTGGAGTGGGACTACTTTACCTGGACCCTCTGAGTTCACTCACACAAATCCCCCCAATATGTTCAAGTGAACATAAGGAGCTTAGCCCAGAGAAGGCAATTCAGTCTGCTTTTCCTGCCGTTTTCTGGAAGTGACAAATTAGAGATGTTAAACAGCCTGGTGTGGGTATTACAACTAAAGAAGCATTTTGGTGAGGGATGTGTACAAAGCATTATTACTATATTCAGCGATGCTTTAAGCTTAGGCTTAAGTTCAAGTATTAACTTCATTATATACACCCAAGTGGAACTGATAACCTATAAAAACATCCTGTACATGGACTTCATTTAGGCACAAGCATTTTATGACATTCTAGACTTATTTTTCATTATGACATAAAATTGACAATATTGACAAACTTAAACAGCTTTGCACTCAGTACACCATATTTCTGCTCATAGCCTGAAAGCATTCCTGTGATTTCTATGAGGGATTCTCAAACTTTTTATAACAAACACTAGCTCAGTAAATTCAAAGATTTCTAAGTCTTATCATTTGCATTGACGTTTTAAAAACGACATTGAAACAGTTTTAAATGTTATAAAAGCAGAATAAAGAAACAAATATTTGATGACACTGCATGAGGATGGAGTTTAGTGGTGTTTCACTTTTACTTAGAAATCAAAATGTGAAATTTGCAGATTAAAATTTTACAAAACCTCTCTTGATTTATCTGTCATTTGAAGGAAGACTCCTAACTTTCAATCTTTTCCATTAAATAAGACACATTTCTCTGTTTAGAAATGTAGTACTAGAGAAAATGTGCAGATCTGAAAAACAGAAAGTCACTACTGACGTAGCTGTTTTGTAAAAGTACAGCCGACAAGTTGTAGGCAGTGCATCTGCTAAAGAACTGCATGCAGGTTTTTCAGCTACCTGAGCAGAAAACCCGAAAATTTACAAACCGATATCAGCTTATGATTTTAATTTAGAATTTGTTTTTTAAAAGGCCATAAAAAATAACTCAAGGGTGTAAATACTTTTGCAAGGCATTAGCTATTTCACTGACACCACTACTTTTTGTAAACATGTTGGGTTTGGAAGTGTGAAATGTATGCATTTCTAAAATTGTGAAAAATAGTTGAAAATATCATTGGTAAATTCCACTGGTTTTCTAACTTGGAAGTCGAAATAGGCTTCCTGTTATGTTATGTTATTTCCAGATCCAAGTTAAAACTTTAGAAGAAAATGAAAAGTAGAATATGTACACACCATCGCTCACTCCTGGTTCACTTTTTTTTCTGCTGCACTTCTCTTTCAAGATGTTTTTCTTTCATGAAGCACAGATAATAAAGCTTAAATAACTCTTTGGCTGTTATTTAATCCAATATCACAGTTAGTTCATTTCTACTTATCTTTGAACTAATTGCAACATTTCTTCTGATTAACTATGAAGACAGCATAAGCACCATCAGTGGTACTTGTAGAACAGTTTGAAGACTATGGATTTTTATGAGTTAGAACCTAAATCACAGGGAAGTGCAGAAAGAGCCATTCTTAAGCTAATATACAGCATTTCCATGTTGTGGGTGTAACTGACACCAATCCCAGTGGGGCAATTACAAGAAATTAATTACCAGCCATTCCTGTATTAATGGTTTATTCCAAAATAAAGCAAGCTAATTTATTCATTTTGACACAGAAAATTGATTCAACGAGGATTATAAAAAGCTATTTGCTAAACAAAATGGAAGGAAGGAAGGGGGAATGAAGTAGGGGTTAAAAAAAGAAAACATGGTAAATCCTCCAAAAAGCAGTAATTAGCAGATGATAATGCCAGTGCTAGCAGTGTACCTCCCCAACACTGACTGTTTAGTATTTGACTGGGATTTTTACAAGCGTTTTTACTGTCTCCTTAGGTTTCCCTTCCTGTTTAGGCTGTGCTGAAAATCAGCGACTGCCAGAAAAGGAGAGAAATCTCTGCGGAGAGAAGGG
Source organism: Alfaro cultratus (assembly GCA_903066825.1). Taxonomy (NCBI): domain Eukaryota; kingdom Metazoa; phylum Chordata; class Actinopteri; order Cyprinodontiformes; family Poeciliidae; genus Alfaro; species Alfaro cultratus. The sequence goes on from CAEFZX010027028.1 coordinate 33,114, forward strand.
ATGATAAGGAGGGGGGTGATGTCCTGTGGGGTTGGACCTTAATGGTGAGAAGAGAAAATGGGTGCGTTGTTAGGGAGTATGAGTGGGAGTGGGAGAGACATGATGTGACAATACGGCCTGAGTTAGGGAGTAAAGTGGGGTGTTGGGAGGGAAAGTGAAAGAGAGAGAGAAAAGCCCTCTGACAGCCTGAGAAACCTTGAGGTGCCATCTGGCGTGTGGGGGCCAAAGGACAGGGATCGGCGACCTTTGACCCATATCCTCCTTTTAACAAACATCCCAGTGCTACAGATTTATGGGCTGCTTAGGAGCAATAACTGTCTAAGACCTGTGGAGGAAGCAAGCTGCGTCTCTCTGCCTTTCAGGTGACTAGAGACCAGCAATTATTCTTAACGCTAAGGTGTTGTCTCACTTGTGAGTTTAACCTGAGAGCATGTCAGACAACATGGAGTGCAGAGAGGAAGAGAGCATGACAGTCATGGAGGGCTTGTTTCCTTCTGAAGCTTTTAACTTTGTCCTTGCCAATTAAAATATTCTTTAATTTGTAAGAACCTGGAATAGTTTTCTGCTGAGGCGTTGACGGAGAAGCTCTTATCGCTATACTTGAAATACAGTTGTGTCTGATAACTTGATTTAATAGTCCACCAGTTTTTCCAGAATAGCTCAAGCCTGAGCCTATGTGAATCACAAATTTTCATTTGGCTGAAGTTTGAGACTTTGACTAGACATTTCTGACATATGAAGATGCTTTTTTATGGGGACTTTGGCTTTATGATTAGGGTTGTTGTCCTGATGAATATATGGTGATTTTGGAGTCTCTGACGATGTCTCTTCCATGATTTCCATGTCTTTAGCTCAATCCATTTTTCCACAATATCTATAATATAAACATCTGAATTTAGATTATATTGAACGCAGGTGGGCTCAGTTTAATAATTAACAGTTAACATCTGAACCTGATGCACTGGGGTTATTTTAAGGACAACAGAATAAGCTGAATGCATATTTCTTGAGAACCTTGTCCTTTAATTTGAGCTCATCATATTTTTGACCCAAGTGGTAAAATCCATATTTTGAAGTTTTGTTGTGTCAATGTGAGAAACTACAAAAAACATTTAAGGGATATGAATAGTGAAGCTATAGACTTGGCAAAGACAAATATGATTAGAACTCAGGCTGGTTGTGAGATTACAAGTTAATTGTGGCTCCAAAGAACTCAAAATCGCATGTCCATCTAAACTGCACACCATTATCCATAAGAGAACCCCTTCCTTTTGTTAGCTAATAACTGTTTCAAAATACATTAAGAAGGAGAAGCACAATACTCGTTTAGCCAGGTGGCATTCACCAGGTAACTTACTCTGTTGCTTTATTTTTATTCACTGTTTAAAGGGCTGAATAATTTTGCAACTGTAAAATTACAGTTTACAGTTGTTTAAGATAATTATTGCAAACACCTGAAAATTAGTGCATTTTTCTAAGAAATAATTGAGATACAACTTCTTTAAACAGAGCACTGGTTAAAGACTAATGCATTGTTCTTTGTGAACACTGTGTGCCTCAAATGACTTAGATGCCTAAAATATCTCTAGACAGGCCAAATAACTGACATTCGTGCCGCTCTTCTTCTCCCAATATCTGCTGTCCCTTTATGCAGCATGTTGACATCATAGATGTTAATGTCTGCTCACTAGTGCGACCTCTTATAGAAGGCCGCCCAGAATTCCAGTCATTTACTCCTATCGGGAAGTAGCAGGATCAGTAATGCTAACTATGTGTAGCATTCCTGGGAAGATTGTACCACGGCCGGAATGCCCTCATATTAATGCTCTCTATTTCAGCGGTATGTCTCAATCCAGGCCTGCAACAACCCAATGCTCCCATTGTTTCCAGGCCTCCTTTGTGAAGCAGTCAGGCGAGAAAAAAATAATAACTTATTTTCTACAAGCATGAAAACATTTTATTGAAGTGCAGAATGAGAGCGTACCACTGTTGCGGTCGTGGAACGAGGGCAAAATGCTCAGTGCCCACAAAAAAATGCCCTCACTCAGCGGTGTCATTCCAGTACCAAACCCATGTTCTTTCACTGAGGCCGGACAGCGTCATAGCAACAGAGGGAGTGATGCATAAAAGATGACTTCAGAGGCAACCCTTTGACATGCACTTCCAAAACCAGACACACGATGGGCTACTTTCAACCAAACGGGTCAAATGAAACTGTTCTCTCCAAGCATTAGGTGCTATGCTGCTCTTTTTTTAATCTAAAGTAAATTTGAATGTATCTGTCTGTTTGGTGTATCTGTCTGCAGAGAGAGTCACATCTCTATGAAATTTAACGAGTATGCTACTCTGCTCATGATTTTGTATATGCATGCAATCTACTCAGCCTAACGGCGAGTCTTCCTAATTGCTGTCTGTGCCTTAGCTTCTCAAAGAAAAGAAGATATACTCAACAAGTGTACTTCTTGTTGGGGTCAAATTTTCATGTTAAAGGCAGACTACTTCATATCAGTCCTCAATTTTTGCTTTCTCTTTTGGGATACTTTTTCTTTTTTTTTTTTAAGGGACATTGTGGTCCTTAACCTTGCTAACCCCTGCAGTACCTTCTCCATATTTCTCTAAATTCGTTAAGATTTTGTTCATTTCAAACAGTCAAGCCACTCAAAAGTCAGAAGTAGTTCTTGTAGTTCACAAAGGTTGAATCTAAATCATGTTATAAACCACACTTCCAGCTTAATCGAGTCCTAATGTATTCATCGTATAGTTTTACGACATTAAGACAAAAATGCCATTGTGAAGCATAGACAACCAGGCCACTGCTTGCTATTTTGTTTTGTTGTTCTGCTTTGATTTAATTTTCACAAAGAGCTCCTCTCATTAACATGATTCCCAGTTTCAGTGTTCAGAAACTAAATTCCAATTGTAATTTTACAGGAAAGCTGTGTATTGTGCAGGTTTTTAAGCACCAAAGGGTTAAAGACAACATCTGTTATGTGATCGCAGAGAAATGCTAGAAGACACAGGTGTGTCACATCTACAGTATATTCCTCTTCTAATACAGCAGCAGGCCCATGCACAGTAGCTATAAAAGTGGGGTAATAAAAAAACTCAGAATAATCCATTGTTTTTTATGGTTAGAGTAGGAGCATTAAATTTGTTTTAAGTCTAACGCAAAGAAGAAGCTTTTACATTTACGTTTAAAGTGAAAAGGCAAAAGCGTAAATTTCAAGTTTCCACAAAGATCTATATATGTGTCAAACAGTGTGAACTGGACCTGTGTGCAGACTCCCCACTGCAAATCTTCTGTGCATAAGAAAGCTAAGAGTTATCATCTAACAGCTGATTACAGTTTGAATCACTCCTAATTGTTTTTTTTTGTTGTTTTTTTTTAAGGACACTAGACAGAACTACACTCACATCATGTTATGCGTTACAAATAGTATTGTTGACTTCACAATTGTCCAAGACGTTTATGGCACTCATGAAAACTGCCAAAGAGCTTTGTAATAAAGATACAATTTGTTCTTCGATGTGCCTTTCTCCTCAAAATAGAGATGGTTTCTCAAAACTGCATGCTATTTAGAATTCTCTATATTTTTCAGTGACTTCAGTCTCTTTACATTATAATATATTGGAAATATGTTCCTATAAATAAATTCCGTTGTAAGAGCGAGGAACCACCCTAAAATACTTGCCGTGCATTTTAGGGTAAATGTGCTTACACTGTGTACGATAAATATGTGTGTTAGTTTGAAACCACAATCCTACAAGAATGGGATGGGTGAAAGAAATAGCAATTGTCCTCCAGGGCCTCAGACACTCATGAAATTAATCTATTATCTTCCTGTGCAGCTGCCATGTACGATACAAGGTGCTTGACAATTCCCCCCTTGCCATTGCAACTCCATGACATTTGCCCATTCACTAAGCTCGCTGACACCAACAGGATCTAGCCTTGCTGCCAAATTAAGGCAACTAGGGGGGAAATGAGAGTGGCGGCACCGGCCAGGCGAGAGCCAGAGAGGCGGGATGGATTACCCCTTGTGTTTGAAGGCCTGACCTAAGCACCTTGCCCAGGGGCTTTTTATCAGCTGGAGCTGAAAAACACCTTCAGGAGCGAGGCGGCATTAAACCCGCAGTCAGTTGTAATGGTCTGACAAGGCTGTGCTGTCCTTGCACAACTCTTGACTCCCTCCCCTTCTTCACTACTATCCCTTCGCCTCATCTCCGCCTCTCTCCCAGACTAGGTCTTCTATCTAAAGCTCTGTCTGGTTGGGAATGAGCAGATTTTAAATGCCTGTCGTCCAGTGTCACAGTAGAAGGTGCATACAGGGTGTCCAGTGTCATAGCAAAGGTTGGACCCTGTCAAGGGCAAAATGAATTTGTTGCAGGAAAGGAGGGTTGAGCGAGAGCGGGAGAGCAGTGGAGGGATATATTATGGAGAATGATGAATAACCTTAAGTTTCATAGATACACCACAAAAACGATGCAGGAAGAGGAGAGGAAAAGGGAGGAGGGGCGAATGGAGGGAGCAAAGAAAGATTGGTAAAGAGGGGTTTGGCCTGGGCGCCGCTGGCTCAGGCTTACGGATAGCAGCTGTCAAAAGAGCAAGGTTTTATTTATTTATTGTTAGTCTGCTTAAAGAGATGGTGAAGGTCAGGCTATGTGTCTGTTCCCCCAGCTTTGTTATGTGAACTGGATCAATTTATGAAATATGTCTTAACAATGCTGCAGTTCTAATCTGTTTCTCTCCCACGACTTCTCTTTCACACTCCCTGCTCCTTTTCTGCTATTTGTGTTTGCGCTGTTGCCACCACAGCTACTGACCAAGGTAACCTCATCATTGCAGTCACTGCCGTTGCTACTGTGTTGTAGAAGGAAGAGGTCAGTATATTATTTCCTCAGAGAGAGAAACAAGAGATTCTGTCAGCTGTGATTCAAGGACAGTCTCCCTGAACTCTGAGGTTACATATATGAAGCAGAAGTTTATTTATTATGAATAAGCGTGAGAATAGCTTAAGTTTTAGAACTCGAAGTGGTTAAATATATATATCAGTACGAGAGGCACTAATCACAAATTTTTTGGCAGATTATTATTATTTTTTTTACACAAAACTTGAAAGGGAAAACAATATATAAAACATACATACATATATAACCTGTTCTGGTTTCCGAATAAGTTTTTGAACCAGCGTTGCATGTTTCCGCAGAAACACAGACTGTGGTTCAACTCAGGCACTGCAGCATCTCCATTATTTCCTGATAAGTGTTACCAGCTTTTCTCTCTGTTATGAGTGAACACTGTATTGATGACCAGTTGACCAGTCTGTGGATTGTTAAAATTAAAAAAAATAATTAAATGTAGAAGTAACAAGCACAGCTCACCTAGCTTGCTTCCACCGTCTCCTATTGTGTTGTGTAATCCTCACTGTTGAAGATGCCTGCTTGATTCACCAAATCAAGCAGGCAAAGGGTGTCTTCTCTCAACAAAGCTCTGAAGTTCAAAGGCACCAGTTCAAGAATGAAAATTGCTGCAAGAGTGCTGACATTAGCTCAGGCTGTTAACGTATAGATAAGATGCATTCATTGATCAGAAAAAGAATATCAAGTTTGTTTTTTTTATTTACATCTGCCCATTCACAGGGGAAGGCAAACCTAAGAAGGATCAATGCAGTCATCAGCTGATTTATTGATGTATATCAAATATTAGTGCCACTGGATTTGCTTTCCTTTTAAACCATGTCTTAATAAAGCGTTCCCTTTCATGAACCACCACTAATAAGGACAAAATTTACCTCTACCACATATGATAAATTTCCTTTTCCTTTTTGTTTAAAAGGCTATTGACTGGGAGTTAAAGTGATCTAGGATGACATATTAAATGGGAGTTAGACACTCAATCTGTTTGTCTGTTACTTTTATGTGATTTATAGCATTCACAGTGCTATCCACAATCAGTCTTTCTTCTCATTGTGTCCTTGGTTTTCTCTAGAAGAGTCATGTCTTCTAGAGGTCCTTAGACGACTCTGCACCATAACCACATCACCCTATCCCACTGTCAATTCATATATGTAGAGTCTGCCACCAGCTGGACCTTAATTCATGCTTTAATGCACAGCTCTGTGTATAAATATGGTGTACAATGCTGAAGAGTATAGGCTTCAGTTTTTTTACTCTAGACATGCTTTCCATAGATAGTATTTGTGGTGCTTTTGCTTGTTGCTTTGTCTCATCTTATTCCGACTGTTTGGTAAGCTAGACAGACTGTGGCCTGCCTCTGCACTGCCCTGCAGCCTTTCTACTCTGCTAGCAAACCACGGCACTATAACAGGCCCTTCTATGTCTTCTTCCTTTTTACTACAGTAAAAGCTCAGCATTTGCACAATTTGGATCTAAACTTGAAGCATATCTGATCAGTCTGAGTGTACCCTACAGTTCTGGTCCCATTTTCCCCAGTGGTTAAACTAGCATGAAAAGAGAGTAGGGACGTGTTATTTGGGAAGCGGTTGCACATCTGAATTCAATAAAGTAGAGAGTTGGGTCATACAGGTTTTCTTTTCATATGTGAACTAAAGTGAAGACAAGCGAAGCTCAGGGGGAGCTGGTTTGTGCTTTTCACGTGGTTTTGTGAAGGGGTGACAGAGTGGGGATGGAAGTTGACAAGGGGGCAAGTAAACAGACTGCAGAAAAGCAAAGGGAAATCCATGAAGACCCGTTTGTATTGGATTGCTCTGGGCCCAACAGTTTACAGACATAAACATAAACAGATAGAAGGAACAGTCAGTCCTCTGCACTGTAAAAATATGGAGGAGAATTACTCCAAGATGACCCCTTGATTACGCCGTTAGGGACGGCTCTTCACAAACAACATGCAACGTGAGCACTTTGTGTTGTAGCAACAAAGAAGGAAGTATTACAAAATGACAATGGAAAGGTTTAAAGTTTATTTTCACAAGTAATTTAGTAATGTTGAGTATTTTATAGCTCATGAAGCATGTAACAATATAATTATTTGAACATATGTGTTAATAATTGATTATTCTCTGAACCCAGCTGCAATATAATTTTTTTTAAAAATTTTTTTAAGTATTATACATAGAGACAGAAAAATTAGTCAGTCAAATGAAAGCTTGATCGGCCTCAATCAGTGACCAACATGTTGGAAATTAAAACACTCCATTCTTTTCTGATCAGTGAATGCGCCACTGGTTACACTGAAAGCAACGCTTGTCGTCATGGAATCTTTCTCTGAAAGACGAAGCATAAATCTCAGCAACTCTAAGTGTCAGTTAAGTGTGTACTAATAAAGTCAAGAGGTGACAGAAACTCTATTTTGTATGGAGAAATGGCAGTTCTCTATTCATATTGTCAAAGAGAGTTACCCTTTGCTGGGTTCTGTTCATTTGCTTCTTTGCTTCATCAAATTTTTTGAAAGAGAGAATTGATTCAGTCAACTTCAGCAGATAGCAGGAAATCTTAATGTGTTACAGAACACGTGCTAAAATAGACTGATGCTAAAAACAGCTAACAATAAGTCTTCTGCCCTCAATAATACCATCCACAACAAATAATGTTAGAACAGTTAGCATATAATGGTGTGCTCATTGATTGAATTAGATTTTTGACTTCAGATGTGCTAACTTCATATCTGAAGCAAATGCTCTGTACATGTGGCCTGATGTTGCCTCTTCTCTTAAAATTAAAGTGAAAAGATAATTGCAGCAGGAAAGCTGAGATGTTTTTTTTTTTTTTTTACCTTTACTTAACCAGTGAAGTCCCATTGAGATAAAAAAAAAAAACAACTTTTATGAGCAGGTCAAAACTTTTCAAAAACTAAGTGGTTATTGTAAATAAACCACAAATCTCTATGCATTACAGCTAAACTTCATATTTCCCCAGTTTTTAAAGCAGCTTAGATTTGTCTGTGTTTATGGCACCGGGTCTCCCATGAACACATTATTTTGAAATGCAGATGTTGAATGTTGAGCAAGTGCTCCTTGGCTCTGGATATCAAGAAACCGACACGGATGGCGAACATATTTGATCCATGGGGTTGTATCCTTTTAGCCTTATTCAAACTGTGGATTCATCTAAATTCTATGGAATCTTCTGCAATACATTTTCTCTTCCTCCCTTTTTGCCCTCAGAGTTCAGAAGCTTGTAGGTCTTTAATTATGTATAATATTCTTTTGCGCTGTTTTATGGAAACTCCAGACTGGATTCGCACAAGTCATCGACTTGAAAGTTTGAAAACCTCCAGTGACAAGAATATTAATGTGCCAGCAGTGTCATATCTGTTTCAGCTCATGCATATTCAATGTCCCCCCAGCTCTCCAAGATTTATGTCAGATTTTGCCAGAGTGTAGTTTTCCACCATTGGAGATAATAGCATGCTAAATTGATGTTATCGGGGGCAGGTTTTTCCCGTCTCTACTCCTCTCCAGGTCGGGGGGGTTGGGAAAGGGGAGCGAGGAGCAACCCACTCGCCTGGCTGCTATTCAGACTGTTGGCAGCTTTAACGCTCACCTCCACCCACTGGACTGCTCTGTGGTAGCAGGGACTGAAAAACCTCCGTCATGGGTGGAGAGGAGTGCATATTTTGGAAGGAGATTAGGGGTGATCCCGTGGATTATCTTTTAATTAAGGATGGTTGAGTTGTGCCCACTCTGGTGGAGCAAACGCCCAGCTGCTAATGAAGTTTAAACAGACATACTTTATTTAATTACTGCTAATCGCTGGGGCCCAAAGTCCGGCCCTCTTTGATCTTCCTGTCGCACTGTAATCTTCCTGGCAGATACCATCTCCCGTTCTACCCAGATCCCTTTTAGAAGTTGCTACGGGAGGTCCAAGATTAACCATGGGTTAATTGAGACTGCCAGGCTGCTGTGTGATTGTGTGTGTGTGTGTGTTTGAGACAGAGTAAGAGGACCTGAGATGGGAAGAGGAGACACTGGGAGGATGGGCAGGAGGTTGATTGATGTGTTTGTGGCCTTAGAAGTCATCCTGTTTTCTCGGCCTCTGCACTCTCTCTGTCTCATAGTGTGTTACCAAGTCAGGATGTTTTCAGTCACACACAGCTTTGACTGTTTGGAGCCAGGATAACAGGTTGCCATGAATACAATGCCTTGAAATAAAACTACTCGGACCCCTTTGAATTTATTGTTTGTATTTTATTGAAATTTTTAGGACATAAGTGAAAAACTGTATCATTTCAATTCCATATCACAAATATGTGGTTCTCATGTTGCTCTACCATATAGAGTATAAAATCCTGATAACACGCATTGAAAATTCAAGTTTGAAAGGTTACAAAATGTTAAAAAGTTCACTTTTTTTTTGAACAAACAAAAAAATGCAAGTATATATTTGAGTGTCTCTTACTCTTACTTTACAGTCTTTCCTACAAAAATCAGTGTATATATATATATATATATATAATTTGAACTTTATTGAATTTGAACTTTAATGAAATGCTGTTGAGTTAAATACTTATGAGAGTGATTTGAGCTTGGCTGTTTGCGTCCACACGAACACCCGTTCGGCCAATTATTGTTTGGTACAGTATTGTTGTTGGCATTGTGCATGTCAGTGTAAGTGAATGTTGAGCAGCTGTTATCTTTGTAAAGTTCAGAAAGGTCAGGAGAGGCAGCAGAGAGCCCAGTTAGAGGGTTTGTGCAATGCTACTGTATGTGTGAGACAGCGAGGAAGAGAAAGAGAGTTGAAGACGAGGAATGAAAGAGCAAAGGAGAGGAGGTGGAGGGATGTTTTTATCTGACCTGGGGGAGCTATGGGCTTCCTGTTAATTGGGTTGTTGCAGCGACCATGGGCAAACTGTGTGACTAGAGAAAAATACTGTAAAAAAAACAAAAAACAGGAAAAACCCTAAGAGGCAGTTTTGTCTCAGCTGAGACATATGGAAGAGGAGCTGTGAGCACACTGAGTCTTCATCTAGAGGGAGAGAATGGAGAAGGTGTGAGGCACAGAGAGGCAGAGATGCTGAGCATGTTTCCCTAAATTAATGCAGTATCCCCAAATCGAGTGTAAGAGAGCCAGAGGACACACTCGCCGTGGTAAACTCATCTCCCTATCTGTACCTTTATCAGGCTTGCAAATAGCAAACAGCCACAGAACTAAAAATCCTTTGTCTTCCAAACGCTCACACCCACTCGCCCTAACTTCTCTCTTCCATCCTCACCCTTTCAATATGTTTCTACTCCTTTCCCTTACCCTTGTGCTCCCGCCTGCCTGCTCCCGTCCTCCACAGCTGAAAGATTGCCAATAACTGGGTGATTTATATTCCAATAAGAGATGTTAACTAAACCACTGCATGCATATTCATACCTGGAGCTGTTGATTAATGCTGGCTACACCATAACAGAAAATGTGTATTGTTTTCTTTTTTTTTATCGTATCATGAACCAAAGAGTCGGTGTTATGTGCCCCACAAAAAGATTTACTGCTTTAATTACCCATAGTAAAATGAAAAAAAAAAAAAAAAAAATCATAGCCCTGCTTAAAATGTGGTTGATGGAATTATGTGCTGCAATTTGTGAATAATTGAATCTTTCCTTCAGATTGTGACAGAATAGCTAATTTATTAATAGACGTACACAGAGTTGAGTCAAAGCCGTGGTCGGTCCTGCGGGTAGAACTGCTTTCAAGAGAACGAACCCCTCTTTTAAATAAGTTACAGAAACACAGTCCTGTGCAGACGCTTTGGTTGCTAACAAACCCAGAAGACAGAAAAGGGGGATTGAGGAAAAGAAAGAGAGGGAGAGAAAGTGTTCAAACTTTCACAGACACCGGGTGTTAAACACAGTGACGTCTCAGAGGCCCTTCAGTGGAGGAAATTAAATATTAAATGCTTTAGTGTTTATTAATAGGATGAAACAAAGGGCTGCTTCCCTTTGACTTGTGCACATTGACACTTGGCACACAACAAACAAAATCAAATATGGTATTGATCCATTATGGATGAAAAAGCCTGCTATGAATAAGGAAGCATTATTTAAGAAATTAGGAAATAGACTAAACGGGGAGACATGCAGTTGAAGAAGACTGTCAGCTGCTTTGCTGTTAAATACGTTTCACTTAATATCTATCAGTGTGCTACAGATGAGTTTGGTTTATACAGGCCCTCCATTGCCAATCTTCACTAAATATTGAGATAATTTGGGATGTTTCTGGAAATTTCTATTCACATTAATTTGTCCGAATATGTCATGAGGAGCACGGCCTGGGGTGTCATTTAAAGTCGTTGCAGGTTAACCCCTGGTCTTTCTCCCTGAGAACCTGTGGCACCCAAAATAAGATGTTGTGACACAGGGACTCCTGCTGCAGGCCAAGGCCACTGTTGACACTTCCTATCAATTTCTTTTATAATTTTTTCATTGATCATCAATTTCTTCCAGTATTATCTTTGGTCTCCAAGACAAGAAAGGTCTTGGTTTTTACAATGACATTTTTTGACATCTTTTTGTTTAAACTTTTTTTTATTTAAAAACATCCTTGATTTTTCTTCTTTGCATATCTTTGACTTGTTGGACTGGTTTGTATTTTGGATGATAAACCAGTCCGTGTGTAGTTGCAGAGAAGTATAAATCAGTGTTAGCCAAGGTTTGATCATCTCACAGAGCACCGTTCAATCCGTCATCAGAAAATGGCACAACTGCAAGGCTACCATGAAATTGCTGCCCCTCCTTCCTTCCTTCCTTCCTTCCTTCCTTCCTTCCTTCCTTCCTTCCTTCCTTCCTTCCTTCCTTCCTTCCTTCCTTCCAGTGTTCCACTTCAGATTAGTTTATGTTGTTCGTCAACTAAATTACAAATAATGCATTAAAATTTAATGACAGTTGTCGCAAGATTTTAAAACGTTCAAGAATATTTTTCTATTGTCTATTTCGTGGAACTGAATAAAAAGGACAGCATAGATAACATAGAGTAAAAAACACTCACATCACAGTGTATCTCTTATGTTCTTTCTCTCATACCTTTTTTTCATCTCACTTGCACACATTTGACATGCAGTAGAAAATCCCCTATAGCTTTTTCATGCTAGTTATGGTTCCTGTGTTCTAATGCGTTCCCCAGCTGTGTGTTTGTCCATCCCTAAGGAGCTGAGGCATAACCGCTGTAGTGAACCTGATAACATCTGGGAGTAACTGATGGTTTTGCCCACACGATCCAGAGTCTTAACACCCACAGGCGTCTTTGCTAAACCCGGTTTCCCTTGGACGCTTTCAACACCTCCTCGACACCCGTTTAATACAAATTCCATTGGACAAAATCCAAACTTGCCCCGTGTTTTAATAATAAGTGTGAGCCTGTAGAAATATTTCTCATAACCTTTGAAGTGGAAGTTTGTGGGTTTGTGGACACAGAAAAGTGAAAAAGGAGACACTTAAGAGCCACTTTAAATGTTTAATTTATATTGTTTCTCCACAACCTGTCAATTGACTTTATAACAGGTTTTCATCTTGAATTGGAGACAGAGTGGAATTAGAAATTTTCTGTTTGTTTGCTATGTTTGTAAAGAGATATTTCTCTATGTTTTTATCTACTATTTAGGCTATCAATGAATTAAGCAGTCTGTTTTGGAATTTTAGTTAGCAAAAAGAACTTAGCAAAGTGTAAACTACTTATGCAAAGCTTATGCTCTTCTTTTGTTGAACATTTATATACTGTAGTCTTATATGCATTATGCAAATAATAATTTAAAATATGAAAATGTTTTATGTATATGATATTTTCCATTTTTTATGCCTTCAAATTGCATCAGCATTTTTTTAATTTGAACTATAACAGTAACTGCCTTTAATACGCGGTGCCACCCCTGCACATTTTCTACGGATCTCCAAGTGTGTTTGCCTTCATGTCAACATCTGAAGTCCAAGGGGTCAAAAAGGGAGTGCATGATGGCTGACGAGGGGATGTATATGACCCACTCTGTAGGAGGACAAATAAACAAAAACGGAATGAAGAGGAGGAGGAGGAGGAAGAACAGAGAAGGCAGCGGAATAATGAAAACAAAGAAGAAGTGCTTTCTCCAGCTGTTTTCCCATGGAAAGACACCAGTTATCTCATTCAGCTTGTTACAATAGAGTGAACGAGTCTGGTGGGATCTGGAATTGACAACTTGTGTCTGCTTAGTTACACTAGTTAATGACCCTAATTATCTTCCTCCTTGCTGTGAACAGTCAATAAACAATTAGTGTGGCATATGGACCCCCTAAACTCTTGTGTTTTCTATTTCCAAGACAATGGGGTGTCCTTCTCTGGCAGTGGTAAAGTGTCAGTACAGGCTGATTAAAGTACGTGGGAAAGAGTAATCAATGGCTTATTTTAAAACCCACTATCCTTTCCTAAAAGACTTTGCCTCCCAAACTAAGTACTGCCAAAAAGCCTCAATGCCTTATATCCATCCATGGTTTTTTATCCTCTGCTCTCTTTGATATTTCTCTTTTAGAATTAAAGACAAGATGCCAATTGAAACTATTTTGCCAGTGTATTTGGGGCCTTAATGTAGCTTTTCTAGATTGAGTCCCTTATTGCTGCCCATTTTCCACTGGCCATGAACAGACCTGTCATGTGTTTATGAACCCCTACCATGGGGCTCTCTCTCCATCTCCCCAGCAGAAACAGTTAGAAATGAAGGTGGCAAAACCCTTTGAATATGGATGAAGTTCACGTGAACTACACCTGAACCCTGTCTATGATGTCTTTATACAGAGGTGTTTCTGGCTTTCTTTTTCTTTTTAGCCACCATCAAAGTTCAAGAGGCAGTAGTGTTTTGTATTCAGGGAGAAGAGAACCTTTGAAACCTTTTGGATAAAAGAGATGCACTGTGTCAGTCTGGCAAGGTAAAGAAGAGGGAGGGTGGAGGGCTAAGAGGGTATGACAGAGGGGAAGAAAAGGTTGCACCTTGCTGTGCTGTTTTACTGACTAATCTCTAATAAGCTCTAACCTGCACAAAGTAAAACACCTGACAAATGTTAACACATAAAGTTAAAGAAGTACACTTGTTTATAATCTCTAAGCTGATATTTAGCTTCTGTAGTGACATGTAGTGTAAACAATTAGAGGCTTTGGCTATCCTGTCAACAAAGGCATTTTATTTTGTTTAAAATCTAAAGACATCCATCTGCTCTCTCACAAATGTATCAAGACACTGATAGTGGATACAAACACACTGATTACTTAGTCAAAGGGCAAAACAATCTTACAAAGAAGGCCTAGGCAACATATTGCAAATCTGTCATCACAGTATGTATGCATATGCATACTGCAAAGAACTGGTTGGACTTCTATAAATGTCTGATAGTTAATTCGGCAGCTGAAATTTATACGTCCTATTCCAGTTAGATGTTTGGTGGCATTTAGCTGGTTTAGAGTTCAAAGACGTAATAAGTGGCTAAAGTCATCAACTGCTACATTTTCAAATTACAAGAGCAGAAACGCCATTCAGAATTATTAAAGTTGTACATATAGCCAGCATGGATGTAAACGCTTGAGTTTGTTGGGAGCATTGAAGGCCAAAGTCTAACATCTGCTGTGAGGAAGGATCTACAATGATGCTTCTTTGTGCACCAAGGATGCAGCAGCCTGTCCCCGAAAGGCCTTTCCAGTTCAGCAACAGTTTCATGCATGTCCATCAGTGATGTTATTTTAGCTACAGTTCTGTCCCCCACCACCTACACTGGGTTGTTGGGGCATCCTAGCATAGAGGATGCCTTCCTGATGAGCTTATCTAACCACTTCCTTTTAGCTGTAAATAAGCTGCTGCTCCAACATATAACGCCATAGAAGATGGCTGAAAACATTCTTAAGGACATGATTCTCACAGTGCTTCCAGGCTTCTTCAGGTGGGTCAGAGCTTGGTGCAGAATGTAGATGATGGCACCATCCACCCCAATGCAAGGCTGGTAGGCAAACTGCAGCAGATTGAATGAAGACCTCACCAGGAGGTGTAGATGGGAAAGGAGTCTTCATTAAGTCAGGGCTACTAGCCATTTGCTGCTCTGGTCGCTCGGATATTTGGTTTTTGGGACAGGAACCACAGAGGAGGTCTTCCACAGGTGTGGTACTTTTCCCAACTTCAGGCTCAGGTTGAACATTAATCCCATGATGCCACACAGTGGTCTGCACAGCACCTCAGGAGCCTGGAGCGGATTCTGTCTGGTTCTGAAGCCTTTCGCACCTTGATTTTTTTTGTAGCTCATTCCTCACCTGAAGTGTTGAAAGGGACAAGATGGAGTTTGGGGGAGGGAGGCTGTGGGATCAAGTCCTCTGAAGTGAAGGGGCTGGATAATGACTGAGAGCTGAGAGGTGTGAAGTGCTGAGAAGAATAGCAGGGAGTCGTCAAAGATGTGGGGGTAACAGCAGACCTGCTAGACATTTTTGTTTTCATGTTTTGGGCTTATGTTTCACACAAATGGATTTCTACACCAAGCAGACGACCAAGAAAGGAGTCATATATTCATGGATATGCATCTATCCCACGAGCAACTGGATCCATAACCTATGTCACACTCAATTGTCACATTCTGATCTTGTCCTGACCATATGTTGACATGAGAACAGGCAAATTCAGTGGAAGATTGTAAAGTGCAAAAATGCAAATGATAAGCTCCTACCCAGCTTGCCATACCCATCTTTTCTGGGAAAAGTTTTTTTTTTTTTTTCTCTGACAGTCCAATGTGGTAGCTTATCCGGAGATGGGGTGGGCTATTTGGAACACAGCAAATCATAATATAGTTGGGGGGGGGGGTTCAAACAAGGAAGGTGCTAGCTTGTAGAAGGGTACATATTTCATGATGACCATTTCCTGACAGAGAAAGTTGAGACTACATTTGGGTTTTAAAATATTTTCTGCTGTTATTTTAGGCCTCTTTAACACAGAAAGAGCCCAGTGGCTCTGTTTTGAATATTTCCCTTTGGCTGATGTAGAAAAGTTCTGATCTTTTGGTATGTTGTCTATCCCTGCTGGCAAAGGTTCTGAAGCCTTTTAATGGCCCTCCATGGATTTGATAAGATTACTGCTTTCCTAACTCATTCTTTTCCCTTTACTTTTCTCTTTCAAGGGATATGGTGACTGCAATCATGATAAGGGAATTCAGATCTGTTTTAGTGGGAAATTGTGTATAAAATGGGATATTTGGTTCCCTGATTTGTGTAAACCTGCTGTGTATTACTTAGAGAATTAATGCCTTAGTAACTTAAACTGATGTTCCAATTAGGCCATTATGACGACTGACAAGTGAAGTGAATAACACTGACTGCCTATTCAGTGCACCTATTAGTGGGTGGAATGTACAGTCATATTCAATAAATTTGAAAGTTATTGAAAAGCTTGTTTATATTAGTAAATCAATTTGCTAAGTGAAACACATTGCATAGATTAATTCACAGAGATGGATGTTTTTGATCTTTTATTTCTGTCAATTATAATGATTTTATGCCTACAGCTAATGAAAACATATTTTAGAATAATATATTACATCAGACCAATTAATAACATATTTAATATAGAAAAAAGGGGCTTTATGAAAAGTGTGTTTACCTATTGAAAGGTTGTTTATTTTCAATAGGTCCTTTAAATCTAAAAATTAAGCCTTACAGAACACATAGGAACTTATTGAACATTACTGCTGTTAGGGAGCAAGTTAACATTTTGCTGTTAATTTGGTTGTGTTAGAAGCAGACAAAATGATTCATGATGGCACCACAGTGCCATCGTGAACTGTGTTGAAAGAGCTGCTGCAGCCATCTTGGCGTCAGATATATGCATCAACTGCTTGCGATGCAAGAAGCAAAGATATGCAGGAAAAGCTGCAGACACAAACTGTTAAGCAGGTGGTCATAATGTTATGCTTGGTTTCTATATTAGGATACTTTCTTACAAAACATTTCCAGGGATTTGTAATTCATGCACAAATGAGTTTTAACCCATAATACATTCTGCCCAATTTACTTAAGGTGTATTTTAGACAATACATAATTTTATTATCGGATATCATCTATGCAACAGTGTTCTTATTGGGAAAAAAATAATTATCCCTTTTTTTTCCAAGAGAAATGTTACCGTACGGTGGCTTCCCAGTACAAATCACAGTAGTAACAACATTGTATTTAGGTTTCGGTTCACTACTGGTTTGCTGCTACTTGAAGCATGCTTTTTTGTATGCAATTAGGCTAACTCAACTCTTGAGTACTAATGGTAAGATGGTCGGCTCAGGGGATTAACTTAGTCATGTTGGAGAGTTAGTGGAGGGTCTGCTCATGAGAGGTCCTATTGTCCTCCCAGGTCACTGATCTAGGCCTTCATACCCACTCAAGATCAGGACTTTTCCCTCTTTTTCTTTCCACTCCAGAGGGCAACAGAATTGGACGCATTGTGTGATATGAGGTGGAAAAGAGTCCACTGCTCCACCCATCCACTTGGGTCCTATAGTGTGTTTTGAACAGCGCTCATCACAACACTGGCTGCGCACATGCACACACTCATACGCACAAATGCACAGTTGTGTCCCATCTCCACTCGGCAACCAAATGGGAAACTCCAGCTGGGAGAGCCATTGATGGGTTCGTAACAGGCCGATTGTTTCCTAAAGAAGAGGGAGGAGTCGGGTGGAGAGAGTAGGCAGTTCACAAACTCCACCCCCAGGCTTTGAGTTGGCCTAGCAGGTGTAAACATCCAGCACTTTTCTCTTTATAAGCAGAGACGAGGAGATGGTCTCCCAAGTCGACACGGAACGCTGCTTCAAAGGAATTGAGAAATGAAAAGCAAGGAGAAAGACACCCAAGAACAGGTCAAGCTGGTCACATGTAAGACTCAGGCCAGGTGCTCTGCAGTTAATATGACTCTCATAAGCCCTGCTATGAGCACAAGGTAGCCTCTCTATTGACCATTGAGTCTGAATCCCACTCCTATGACCAGGGGGCCATGACACAAACCTGGAGTAGCAGCAAAAAAATAAAAAACTTGTGGCCTACTTTTCTGGCACCAGAAACACTTGTCAGCTAAAAAGACCTATGACTGAAAAGAAAAAGCATTTCCAATGATACATCTCAATTTTTCTGAGCATCCTGTCCTTGCCAGTTTGGAAGGGGATATTGCGCAGGAGCTTAGTTTGCCTATGAATGGAGCTCTCTCAGAGAAGTTGGTATGTATTTCAACTGCTTGTGATGCACACCATCCATACTTTTTGGGCTATCGCTTTTGGGATTATAGAGTAGAAAGAGGTAAATATTTCAGCTGGGATGCTATTTATCCCCTAGTTCTACACCCTCTAAACACTACCCCATTACATAGGCCAGTTTGGAAAAGCTTAACCTGTTTTTCTTTTTTTCTAGCACATATAAACTCATTTCCCCCTCCCTCTTACTTACTTTTTGTCTTCCAATGCAAAGAGGATGAAGCCAGGCGAATAAGAAGAGTTCCATTATTGCTGTATTTTCTTTACAGAGAAATGTTATTTACTAGAAAGATATCATCCTAGCTTTTAATCCTCTTAGCGGTGGATTGTGGTTGTACTTACAGCGCCATGCACCTGCTCAACTGCCTTCTCTTAAAGCTGTATAAACACAGCCGCAGGAGCATTGCCTTCCCAAGCTGAATCCGTCAGCTTTTTCCCCCCTTTTTTATGAGAGTTAGACAGACGTAGGGAGCTTACACAAAGTTTAGAGGACAACGAGTTGATGGGATGATGCTTGTGAGAGTAAGACAGGCCCTCTAACATGTCAGATGTGGTCAGACCTCAATAGGTGAATGTGATTCCTGGTAGGTATCGTCAAGAAGAGCCTCTAAATGACTAAACAAAGAAGGGACTGTGAGTAGGAATGTTTACACAAAGCTTGTGAGCATGTTAACATATCTTTACAGTGCTTGTTCAGAGGAGAAGCCTTCTTCAGTTTGCCTGGATTATAAAGCACTTAGAGGAGTCTTTTCCTCCTTTGCGACAAATTGACTTTAAGTTTGTTACTTTTGTCCAAAGCTGACCTGTTCACAGGACACTTTCTTTGGTACATATTGCTACTGACAGGCTGATCCCACATTTGCTTTTCAAACTGCGTTAATTCTTCATGACATATTCGAAAAAGATGTTAGAGGATGGAAAGAGGACAGACTGATCTGAAAGGTTTTCAGTTAGAGTCTGTAGAGGCTATTGGGCTACAGTTAAATAATTAGCATGTTAAAGAAACCTAAAGAAACCTTAGCATGACATGGGGACATGGTACAATATAAAAAGTCGTCAGAATATGGGTATATAAAGCAATAATATGGTCAGCAATAATACTCTGGTAGAACATGACATTTTAATGATGCAGTTGTGTGAAAAAAAAGATTCCACATGTATAGCTTCCTTAAGGCTTTGCTTACACAAGACCACTGTCTGGAAACTTCTGCATTTTTTGGACGTTGATTGGGGAGAAGTTTCATGTTTAGATGGCATTGCGTCACCCTTTAGATGAGACCACCAAAACACCTCGAATCTGCAGTAGTTTCATGCCAGGACATAATATGGCGTTGTGATGTCAGCATGTCATCAAAACATGCATGTGCTGTGACCCTCAACCTCCACCCCATCCTGCAGCTTCACACCTCCGTGGGGGGGGCATTCCCTAAAAGTTCCACTCTGTCAGAGAATCCGATCGCTGGAAACGTGTAAACAAGCGGTTAGATTGCAACACAAATGTCAATCAATCAATCAATTACTTTATTTTGGTAAATTGTCCACATCAATCACAGGAAACAACAAAAGAACCATAAACAAACCCACAGTTTACCAAAAAAGGAATAGGCCGAAGCAAAGCTTCTTCTTGCCCTGTTTTTTATATCTAACAACCTACCAGGATATATTCACAATACATATATAATGTTATGGCTTCACTGAAAGCCAGCTCCATGTAAATTGGGCCTTAATGCTATTTAATAGAGGAGGTGTGCCTAATAAATAGGCTGGTGAGTTCAGGTAAATTGCATTGAAGACGTTTGCATCAGGTCATCTGCAGCTGTTTTACGGCTCAAATAAGCTTTACTTCTGAGCTTGTGTGTATATTTAGAAGGTTGAGTTAGAGGAGTGTTTTTCTTTTCTTGTGAATAATCCTTCTTCCTCCTCCTTAGTAAAGAACATTATGTCTTGCTGGCATGACAGGCACTGCTCTGTGTTAACATTACCTCCTCTTTTCTAACAGGGTTACAGACACCACTCGTACTCTCACTCCCTGTTGGGAGAGAGACAGAAAGTACAGCGTAGACAGAAGAAGACAGGGGCAGAAAAATAGTGGCCTTATGCGTCTGAAGTGTGTGTATATGTAGACTGAAGGGAGGCAACTTGTACCACAGGAAAACAATATCGAATTTGAAATATTGGCTGGTGTGGTGATTGAACATGGCTCCCTTATCACTGGGTTGCCAGGTTTCCGAGCCATAACGATGACTTATCACACGGCTGAGGAACGTGGAGTATATAACAAGATTCCCCGACATGACAAACACTGCCCTGAGGAGAAACACCACACTCTCCAGACCGACCCAATCCAGGGTATC
Source organism: Alfaro cultratus (assembly GCA_903066825.1). Taxonomy (NCBI): domain Eukaryota; kingdom Metazoa; phylum Chordata; class Actinopteri; order Cyprinodontiformes; family Poeciliidae; genus Alfaro; species Alfaro cultratus. Next base: position 53,656 of record CAEFZX010027028.1, read on the forward strand.
TGGCTCTGAAAATGGAGGATTCTCTGAGGACTGTAGCACAGGGCTAAAGTGCATCGGAGACCAAAGAAGGCTCCTTTATGTTTTCTTTGTATTATTAGTTGAGATGGCAAGTGCTGTGCACACTGATAAATGTTACAAGTGCAGTGGCATTTCATAGAATAACAAGAGTATAATATATGCTTGAAGTTTTAGTCAGGTTATTTGTCACTGTCAGTTTTTTAGCAATTATTTTGCGAGGTGTTGACATTTCTGGCTCTTGTACACACCCTGTACCCTGACCTGTGCTAAATTTCTTTTTTTAGCAACACTCACACATCTTCAGAAAATGACTATGAATGAGAACAATGTTTAGAAAAATAAACATACATAGCAAATGTGTGTGTGTGTGTATATATATATATATATATATATATATATATATATATATATATATATATATATATATATATATATATGACCAGAACTTATCTCTTTTAGACTAATTTAAATTAACAAGATTTTTTTTATCTGCTAATTGAATATGTCAGAGAATTAATTTGTCTTCAAAATCAGAAGTTTACATGCTGAATGATTACGCAGTGAGAATAATTACTTAATTGCAGGCACACCTGTGGATGTATTTGAAGGCCACACCTGAACACACTGCCTTCTTTTTTGACTCTATATCAAAGTCAAAAGAAATTAGCCGAGTTAATGGGAAGAAAATTGTGGAACTTAGCCAGTCTTGGTTCATTCTTGGGAACAATTTCCAGATGCTTGAAAGTGTCGCATTCATCTCTTCAAACCATTAAGTACAAGAATAAACATGTTGGAAATGTCCAAGCATAATACTGCTCAGGAAGGAGACTCGTTCTGTGTTCCAGAGATGAATGTGGTGAAATATGCAAATCATATACCAGAAGAAAAGCCAAAGATGTTGTGAAGATGCTGACTGAAGTTGGTGAGAGAGTGTCATTATCCACAGTGAAAAATGTGTCCTGCACCAACATGGGCTGAGAGGTCACTAAGCAAGGAGTTAAGCCAATGCTCCAAAAGAAATATTTAAAAAAACAAATATTGCAGTGTGCAAATGCATACAGGGACTTTCATTTTTTTCAAGCACGTACTGTGATCTGATGAAACTAAACTGGAACTGGCCATAAAGTCCATTTTATCAGAGAAAGTGGGACTCTTGAATGGCTAAGTCCATTGATAATGGACCAAAGCATGCAGCCATCATGGTTACAAAGTGGCTTAAGGACAAAGTCGATGTCCATCACAACACCCAGAACTCAGTTCTGTAGAGAATTTGTGAGCAGATCTGAAAAAGCGTGTTGAGTTTGAGGCGACATACAAACCTGACTGAGTTACACAAGTTTTGGAAGGAGGAGTAGGTTAGAACTCCAAACGCTCATGGAAGGAAACTCAAAACAAACTGTTTGGCCAAACAAACTGTATGACTTGGGCCAAAACACTTGGCCCAAGTCATATAGTTTAAAGGCAATGCTATCAAATACAGAGGCATGTATGTAAACTTTTGAATTTGAAGACGTTAATAAATTAATCGCTTACATATTCTGTCATTGTGGCAGCAAGTTGAAATCATCTTGTTAATTTTGTTACTAATCCTTAAAACAGAAGAATTTTGGTCTGATTTAAACTTCAGATAGTGAGATTTCATAGATTTTTGGGGCTTTTTTAAAACTATATCTGTCTATTTATTCTAGGTGGAAAAGTATGAAATCCATAATATCTCTCCTTCCTTAACTTCTCTGTCCTGATACATCTTGTCATCTCTCTGACCTCCATTTCCATTCTGATGATCATTCTAGGCTGAACATTTCAGGTAAACACTATTCCAACTGTGAATTGGAGTTGAATACAAATATACTAAAACCCAATTATTTTCAGCGGTTGTCCAGAGCGTAACCTAATACAGTTAAAGCTGTTCAAGTTACTTTCTCTACTAGATACAAACATTGCTCCTTAAAACCTGGCAAACCATGACCTTTCACCCATGAGTTATAAATAAAAATAGATCCCAAGCGAGATGATTCCCATCCGGTCTTAAGTACACTGGTGTGGGATTTTTCTCCTCATTCTCTTCGGTGTTATTACTTCATCTCCTCTTCCTCCTTCATTTCCCAGCTACTAATACTCTTTGTCATGAGAGAACCACCCCCTCACTGTCTCTTTTCCCTTTTCTCTCATATTTTCTTTTAGGAGTTTTAAGAGGTTTTGATTAATTGGGTTCCTTTTGGCAGGAACCTTGTATGCTTTCTCTTTTTATGTATGTATGTGTTGCTGGCATTGAAATGGATTTGTTTATAGTTGTGACCTTTGCTGCTTGAAGTCTTAAAGCAGCTCTGCTGTCGAGAGCCAAAACTCTGGCAAGGTCAGCTCATTTCTGTTTACTTTTCTAGCACTATTTACCCTCTGGGGCTTTTAAAAGCACTTCTGCAAAACATCACTAACAGGCAGGCAGGAGGGAGAAGGGAAAGGAAGAGGGAAGAGTGGAGAGAGAACAAGGATTAAAAGAAAAACTGAGAGGATAGTGATTCTAGTCTCCCGTCAGTGACACTGTCATATTCCCAGGTAATTTGGTAATCCTTCTTATGATGCATTGAAATGTTCACATTTATACTCTGCCTGAGATACCTGCAATAGTATATTGACATAAGTATGATACATTAAACGTTAAACAGAATGGATCTAACTGTCCCCAAGTAGCAATTGCACAATGTTTATTACCTTATTACCAACATATCATAATGCCTTAATTTTTTTATATATATATATATATATATATATATATTGGAATGATGGACCCTGAGGCTGTTGCCTGAATGCAAAGCCATGGACTTGGGATTAACCCATCAATAATCACTATCTGCCGTGCCACGCATTTGCCCCTCCAGAGCTAATGATTAATCTCCCCTCTATAGGACTGATCACTATCAGATTGATGAATGCACCAACCAATCATGTTCCTGCAAAGCCACAGCATGTACATACTACAATAAGTGATGATGAACAACATGTGTTGTTGGTTATTTTTGTAGGGCTGCTTCAGAGTCCCAGTGGTTTTGCTAAATGTATGTGGTCACACATTGTTTATTCCTACAGGATAGGTAGGTAGAATGCATACTTTTCACTGATATGTTGATAGGTGTTCATGCTTTTACAAGAAACCCTTTGAAAGGTGATGTTGGTTAATCCCTCAATATTCATAATTCAAAAGTATTTAAAATAAAAATAAAAAATCGCAGTGTGTCAGGTCATAACCACAAACTTTATTGTATTTATTGGTATTTTTTCAGCAGACCAACTTACTTTTGCACTTTTGCTATTCTCTTAGCATTTTAAGATGGTAGACTGATGTTCCGCGAGATGCTCTAAGGTGCGGAAGTACTTTCCTTACACCAGATATTTTTGTGGTGTTTCTTGTTCTTTTGAACCTGTTTGTGCATTAATGTTCTTGCAAAGCTTTGAAGCTTTGAAAAGACAACTGTATTATACATGTTTCTCCTGTCTATTAATTATATGACTTGTTGCATTGGATTTGATATAGGGTTATCACATTGAAATTGGCCAAATATGAATTTTCATTTGCACAGCATTTTTATGCATCATTTTCATTTATTTTCAGAAAAAAATAAAGAGTTGCAAACATTTGAGCAAAGCAGTGTGCCACAGAACAATAAGATCTTGTGCCATCACTAATCCAGGTTCTAACCTTGTTTCACAAAATTGTTAGGCTCTTTAAGTAAAATTAAAAGCAAAGAAAGTATTGAGAAATCATGTACCTCCATGTAAGATATAACGGGGTCTGCCCTTAAATGATGAATGTAGATTTTGTCCCTGTTGCTTGTTGTTGTTTCTCAGCCTGGGTCTCCGTGTGTTCCATGCTGATGTCCTTGTATAGTCAGACTTTGGTTTATTTTCTCTGGATACAGCAGAGACACCTCCTCTTGAACTTTTACAGCCCCTCTTAGTGATGTGTATCTGAGAGAGTTGACCTGGGTCACCAGGCTTTACAGGCTTCCGCCTGCTTCTCATCCCTTGTGTTTGTTTTTCTTCCGCTTTGCTTTTTCAGATCATTTGTTTTCACACGTTTGCACATGAGCAGAATAACAATGACCAAGCAAAAATAAGAGCAAATGTAGTTTTTCTGAAGGTATCACTTTTTTTATGTTTCCTATAGTCAATCCTGTCCGTTTCAAAGTTAAAATCCTAATAAAGATAAAGTGCACAGCATAAAGGCTAATAAATGCCAAAAGCGGTAAAAATACCAAGGAAGAACAGGAGGATATGAGACCCCACAAAGTTAACCAGCCCTTTACCTTGCACCTAAAACCCTGAACAGCATTTATACTCCTCGCTCCCAATCTTTGAACACATTTTACACCACCTATCACTCACACAGGTCCCCCCTCAGAGTCTCAGAAAAGGTCTCCGAGGGGAACTGTTCACAGTCTGGTAGAATTATATTCTTATTACAAAACAGTATTTTAATACTGAGCCCTCCCTCTAGAAATTACTGAGTCGACACAGGGAGCTGAAACTCTGCTGGCCTAAACTAAAGTGACAGTTATTGGCCCCTCCAGCCCAGAGGAAAAATCTGTTAAGCCATTTGCTGTTGTGTCACATTCCTTGAATTGGGAATGTATAGCCATGCATTTGATATGACCACATTTAACCATGCACTCATGAGTCTGGTCTATAACTCTTCCCCCGCTGAAATTTATAACACAGAGCTGCATTATGAGATAGTCCTGTATACCAGCCACAAAGCACTCCCCTGTCTGCTACTGACAGACTATAAACTGTGACACAAATCCTAAAAAATTCTCCTTCGACTAGTTTATACACTTGGATTTTTTTAATGGGTAAAAGAGAAATATTTCTATTTATGTTTCATGACCCGGTGATATAGAGAAAGGCTGAACAAAAAATTAAAAGAAAACATGGAAACCTATGTTATCTTGTACAAAAAACAGATTGTCTTGGTATTTGAATGTGTACGTACAATGTTTTTGCACATCCCAGACCATGGCCTTGGCAGAATCCTGCACTCATTATTCAGCCAGAAGTGATGCACTGGTAAAAAGAAAATTCTAATAATATTTACTCAGTTTTTGTTTACATTCCACTTTCTACAAAATCCAGATTATCCACTTAGCCCACATACCGAAGGATGGAGTCTATTCACAGTTGACACTAATTTGTCAAAGCTAATGAGGGAAGCCAGCGATGAACATGAATTGGGCAGACTTAAATAATAAGCAGCATTTTTGTGCACTAGCTAAATGTGAAATATTTAAAAGAAAGAATTCACATCATATTTACCAAGACATGTTTTCAGTTATTAGAAAATTTTTGGGTAGCCACTGTTCAAATATAGCTCAATACAACATCAAAACACTTTATGAAATGCTTTTTTGACTCCCTACTATTTTAATGGCTCGTTTTTTCTTGTGATATTTGTGCTTGCCTAGGTAGGGTTATGGTTATGAGACTGGAAGAAGTTAAATTTCCAGATAATTGAGGAAGAATCGGGCTGCACAGTTGTACAGTTGCCTTGCAGTAAGAAGGTCCTGGGTTCGAATCTCAACCTGGGGTCTTTCTGCATGGGGTTTGCAGTACCAAAACATGACTGTCAGGTTGATTGATTTCTTAAAGTTCTCCTTAGTGTGTGCATGATTGATTGCCCTGTCTGTCTCCTTGTTGCCCTTCTATGGTCTGGCGACCTGTCCAGGGTGTACACTTCCTCTTCTCCGTTGACCACTGGAGACAGGCACCAGCAACCAGGAGGAATAAGTGTGTTGGGTATTGGATGGATGACAAAATTACTAAAATGGAGACAGAAGGTTTTTGGCACAGAAAGACAATATTCATCAGTCCACTACTGACCACAGACCACAAAATTAAAAAAGACTTCTGTCTGAGACTGGGTTTAACCTGCTGATTCATTGTTGTTTATTGTTTGAGCTTCAATACAAATTAAACTGATTAGTACTGAAATATTTAAGTTTAAAAGTTAAAACAAAGGTAGTGGGCCATTACATATAAACGGACACCTACATCTCATAAAGTCTCATTAAGGCCACTCACTGTGTGTTGATTGTCAGAATTGAAGCGGGTGGGATCACTGACAGGAAACACTAGGCAGTCTGAAAGACAATCCTAAGTTCTCATTTACACTGCTTTCACATTGCTGTGCCGAGCCGTTATTACTTCGTAGATGATTTGCACACTTTTATCGTTTTTTTTGCGCACAATCTTCTGCTTGTTTAACAAGGAACACACGTTCACACACGCATGCACACAAACCCAATCATGCTCTCTGCAATTAGACCACATCTGAGGAGCATTACCCCTTCCTCCAGTGTTTACACAAGGTCAGTCTTGACGAGAGTAAGTGGGAGGCACAGATATTATTGTGACACTCACTGTAATGCCTTTCTGTACACTCTGGCTGGCCATGTGTTTTCCCTTGGGGTGAAGTGTGGTATTACTTGATGTTTAGTTTAATGAACGTCAATCCTAACTAACAGATCATACAAATTACAGATAAATGAGAAGAAGATTAGTGATTAGAAATTTCTCATTTGGTCATGAGGGGTTTTTTTGAGCTATGGTTTATCCACTCATAAAAAAGAAGAAAAAAAAGAGGTTTATTTAATTGGACCAGTTTTGTCGTTATACCTAGCCCTTTTCTCATTAACACATACACCCACTCTTTACATAGGGAATGCTTGGCACATTGGAGCCATCAAACACGTGCTGCTCATTGGAGAAAAGCTTTATGTTATTGTCGTATCTGTCTGTGTTTGAGTCTCATTATCTCACACAACTGCAAGATGACTCTTTTTCAAAGACAGGTTCAGTATCTGGGGGTGGAAGTAATCTGCTTACTGTTTTGAGGAATTTTTGACATGAGCGTTGACAAACAGAAAAATTTAAAACAAATGAAGAATGATGGCAGTTTTTTTATTCATTTCATCCACAATGTTGAAGTCCTTTAAACTATTTTAAACACTTTATTCATTAAACATCTGTAAAACATTTTTTAAAACATCTTGACATCCACATGCAGACATTATTTCATCTTTTACCACCCACCTAAGCTTTTTTTTCTCAGCAGTGTACAGCATGTTTAACATGAGAGATCAATGATTTAGAAACCTTAAACTGGCTCAAAAAATCCCCCACACCTTCTCCCCACTAACATTCTCCATCTTATTCTGTGGCGTGGAAAGATGTTTCACTGGCCAGAGGAAACATGTGGTTTCTCACATAGGTCTGCTATAAAGTCCAGAAAACCTCCAAAGGAAGACATCCGGCTCAGACGCCAAAATAACATCAACTGACTCCTTTCAATACAGAGAGGCAGCTCCACTCTGATTTCCTCTTGTAGGCAAGACATCTAAAATACTGAGACCCTTCCAAAAATTCTGTGAGAATAGCAAAGTGGTCAGGATAGAAGCGCATACACAAGTTAATTTGCTGTGCTAAAACCCTCCCCCTAGCTGTAATTGGTTGTTTCTGATCGGGAGCGGTACATTTCTGCAGATGGCAGTTGGACCACGGAGCTCATTATTTTTCCTTTAGGCAGCAGTACATGAGGGTAAGGACAATCATTATACTTGTCTTTGTTGTCTTCTCGGGAATGTCCATTATACTTATAGAAATGTTGTGATGATCCAATTTTTGTGGTATTACGTTGCATAATTATGCTAATTAAACGGCAAAACGCCATTGCATGTGTGATTTGCATTGTAGTTGAAGATTAGTGAGCCATAATTGTTTTGGTGCTTCCCACTCAAGCTTCGAAATGTGCTACTTTACAGCTCCCGTCCTATTTTACTTCTTCTCTCTGTCTCCGATTGCCCCCACATTTTCTGCCTCATGCTGCTGATCCTCGACCTGGATCTTGATCCCCACACTGTGATCGAATACTTGTGTTGAGATTAATATTTCTGACACTTTGATGTCAGGAATGTGCTTCACAAAGATGGAGTTATGATGGGGGTGAGGGGCATAGAGAGAATAAGACACAAAATGATAGGAAGAGAGGGATCAAGACACAAAGGGAGAAAATGGAAAGGTAGCCGAGGTGTGAGGGATCCCCAAATGTATAATCCTATATGTGTGTTTAGAGGAGCAACTGTGTGTGATTTTTGCATCCATCTGTAACTTCCAACAGGGAGGACCCCTGTTGGCAGTTACCCATGCACCTTCCCCAGGCTGTGTTTGCAGAGGCGTGTCATTGTTGCTGCAGGCTAGCGAAGGTCAACAAGGGGGTACAGGCCAGTCTGCTGCTCCTCATTGGCTCCCAGGCAGAGGCTCTGGCCTCGCCCATTAAGCCAATCACTCACAGCCAGCTGACCCCTGACAGCCTATCAGCTTACTAGGCCTGGAGGCTGAGAGCAAATAGACAAAAGCAGAGGTGTCGGGGAGGGTTATATTATTGGAAAGGAGCTTGGAGAGATATTTAGTGAGAGAGAGTGAGAGAGAGACAGAGAGAAGAATAAAGAGCAAGACTGTTTAGCATGGCTGTAGCTGAGGAGCCAAAGGTGAGAGCAAGTGGTGGGCGAGAGCGCACTTAATCTGTGGCTGATGAGGGCACCAGGAGCCTCCATACAATAATTACATTAGAGTCAAGTAGATCCCTGTATCTGAAAGCAACACATTTATGCCCTGCAGGAGGATCCCTGGCTAATTGTAATCCACCAGGACGGAGCAGGCGCAAGAAGTGCCTGCTTCCAAACTGAAGAGGTTTAGGACAGTGCTTTTGTGCAAATTACTGTGTGCAAAAAGGAGGAGTATGTATGTCTTTGCTCTGACCCATGCTAAAAAAAGTTGCCACGAAAGGAAAAGGCTACTGTATTTATATAAAATCTGAATGAATTCATATAGCTTGTGCTTGTGTTTTCGTGCCTTACGGCTTGTGGCTGCAGTACATCGGTAGGATTGTTTCGAGCGTTGCTTGGGGGATAGGTGGACGGTGGAATGACGGAACGGAGAGATAGACTGCAAGGAAAACGGTTGGTTGGAATGAGAGAAGGGGCTATATGGTCTATCTGGTGAGCAGAGCCAAGAGCAGCCAGAGGGGAGGAGAGGTTGATCTGTTTAGTGTCCGTCTCCTGCCAGCTTTCACTGGTCATTAAAAGTAGGCTGTTATCAGACAGTGCAGGGAGGACTACCCAACCAGCCGGCACAGTGCTGCGTCTTCAGGTAACAGCTCCTTATCTGTTCACTGATTGCCTTCACGCTCCCAATCCGTCTGACGTTGGCGTCTCAATCAGTCTTTAAATAATCTGCCTCCTCACAGCAGAGCAAGGAGATCCGCCTCCACACCACCATCTCCCTCTCTCCTTTTCCCACTCTAGATCTTTTTCTCTTTGTGTATGATGCTAAATATTAATGTGCTAGTCTTGTGCACTTATTAACAATAAACAAGCCTCGAAATTTGCCTGCGCTCCCTCAGAGCATCCGAGTGCGCCAATCCCTCAGATTTTCACTAAAGAGTCAGTGTTTTCTTCAGTGGCGGTGATATTATATTCTAAGCTTGGGGTTTAAACATATCACTAACAAATGTGGTTCAACAACCAGAATGAATGGGACTATTTAAAACTATTGTTTTAATTTAAAGTTTTTAGTATTTTCTTCTGGATGTAGTCAAATAGAATAAGCAAAGCACATTTTGTACATCCATGACTATGTTCACATTCTGCAGAAAGAAAAATCTATTTTTATCTTCAAGTTAGTTTGTGAAACTACAGAGAAGTTTCTTTTAGTTGGTTTTGCAAATTCTACAGTATCTGCAGCTTCTACAGCATGGTCTGACATTATACACCAACTCTCTCACCACCCACCTGAGGCCCACTGTCAGTTCTATGGAAGTGGTAAAAGAAGGAGGAACAAAAGCAAAAAAAAAAAAAAAAAGACATGAAGTGGGAAAAATATTTAACAAGAAACATTAGAAAAAGTAGTATCAGAGAAGTAACATAATAAAGTAAAAAACTGAAGAAAGTACTGCGTAAATAGTGAAATGGACTTGAATTAGATTTGAATATATTATAAAATAAAAAAAACCATTTCTGCACAATGGTGCATTTGCATAATCGTTTTTTTTTTCTTTTTACTCCAAACACAATGACTTATAATCTATATTCTCTTTTCTTCAAATGGTTCATTGTAACAGTAAGAAAGTACTTTGTTGAGACTTGACTTTTTACCTTCATCACAGATCTGTAGGAGCTTAAGAAAATATCATTTTATAGATTTATGGATGTCCCTGTTGGGATTTTTTGTTTACCATCTGTCATGTAAGATTTAGGATTTACTTATCAACAAGAGAATTGCTTTGATGCTCCAGAATGAATTATTTCAGTGAGACCACTATAATATCCATTGCCTAAACTTTGTTTCTAAATAAATACCTTACTAGCAGCTACAGGTTCATACAAACTCATGTCATATTTCTGTTGGCAATGTTTTCATATGGATCATTGTTCAAAGTTATAGTGTTAGGCTAATGGTAGTTTATTTACCATATTTTGATATGACTCAGTTTATCTTGTGACATATTCATTGTGGTTTGTAGTTTGTGCTGCATCTTTAAAGGCAAAATGTTTTTAAAAAGTTGTTCTGCTTAAGAAAAACACACTGCTTCAATTTTGAACATTCAAATAGTCTTTATGGGTATTGGAGAGTGTGTTTTATTGTGATACCTTTGCAACACATCTTACCTGTGACCAAAAGAAAAGGAAAACACAATCTCTATGCAGCTTTTGCTTTCCACAGACAGTTTGGACAATTTGAAAATTTTAAGACAAAATATCAAGCAAGAATGAAAGTTGGAAGAACAGCTCTGCATGGGGCTTTGCTTTAGACAGTAAGTGAGAAGTCATTTTGCAGATGGAATGCTAAATGCAGTGTTGTTGTTTTTTTTGTTTGTTTTGTCTATTGCTTATTGCTTTGTGATGTACTAGCGGCCTGCCCCGTTCCCTTGAAAGACTGACAGAGAATAAGAGATTATAGATGATGAACAGAAGGATGGAATATTAAATTAAATATAATAGCTAAATTACAATCATTATTCTTAGTTTGATTTCAGCTACATATTGTACCGTACAAAAGGGCCAGTCTTATAAGTAAGTCAAGTCAAAACAGAAAATAAGAAAATATTTTGGGCAGAGTTTCTGCTTTCTGTTTCTGTAATCATGGATGCAGCTTTCTTGTCTGTGTAATTCAACGAGGGATAGTCTTACATCACATAGTTCAAAAGGCGGCATACACATAATATATGGACAGTGTTGGTTCAAAAGGCACACATGTCCTTCTATGGTAAAGGAGAACACCACCACTGATGCATATAGAGTACCATATGCAAAACATGCATAATTCAGCAGACATTCGTGTACCCCAGTACTATATCACAGTGTTAAACTCTCGAGCATTGAAATCCTATATCAATCAAGATTGGGAAAACATTTTGCTATGACAACCACAGCCATTGGTCGGCCCAAATTTTCCTAAAAGGGTTATTTAAAGAGAAGCTGATGCAACACAGTGGTAATCATGCCCTTTCACTCTTTGAATTCTACGCTGTGAGCGATCTGGCATTAGAATTATGGTTCGCGTTTCAAATCACATACTTATGCTGTGCCTCGTACCTGCAAAACGAATCTTCCTAAATATGATGTGCAACTAAGTAATACCAGCTATTTCTTCATTTAAAGTTGGACAGTGACGGGAAAGTATTGTTTCAGCAGCTAGTGTAGCAGCTCCAGCAGATGGTGTAATAGTGACTGTACATATTGACTGCACTCATACCTCAGAGTGAGTCAGATAAATGAATGTTCCACCTCCGTCACTACTTCACTGCTGATGTCATATGGGATTTTAGACTGTAGGTGACAACCGAGTAATAACTCCTCTATCGCTCCACCTCAGTCTCTCTTTTTCACTCGCTTGCTGGCTCTCTTCTTCCTCTGCCTGGAAAGCAGAGTTCAGTTCCCGACTTGGACATCCTTCTCTCTCTCCCTCTCCGTGTTCTTTCTTCTTCCTCCCTTCCCATGTCCCTGCTTCTCATCCATGGGATGTGTGATATGTATCATTGGTTAAGACTACTCCAGGCCGGCATGTTGACATTCCCCCGTGCCTCTTCATCTCTCCCCGCAGAGCTGAGTGCTGTTGAATTGTGTTGATTAATGAAATTGATCGCTCCTCATACTGCTTGACTTTCAGTGAACGAGAGGGAGAGTGAGAGACAGAAAGTGAAACCAGAAAAGAGAGGGAGAAAGAGAGAGAGACAGACTTTGGAAGAAAAAAAAAAACTAGCTCACTCAATCTTGATACAATATTTTTTTTTTCACAAGCTCTGTTTCTATGGAAACCATACTATAGGGAGAGAAATGGAGACAGTATATACTTAGGTGCATAAAAAGGGATGGAGAAAAAACAGCAAGATTGGTTTACAGGTGTTGAGTCTGTGTGGTGTGAATTAAATTATCTTTGGGTCTTTTCAAGATAAATATAAGTGAAACCAGTAAAGTGTAAGAAGGTGTCATCTGGATAAATAACAAAACATTGATGGCACTGATTCAATAATTCTTTCAGGATGATCTACTTGTCGGCTAATAAGTCTTGCCAATAGCAATGAAGAAGTGCCAATAGTTTTCAACGTATGAGAGACCCATTCATGTAGAAGTGAATAATTGTGATCTCCACAATTATTGGCACCGTTGGTGAAGATGTGGAAAAGCACAGTGAGCATTTTTCCCTCCCTTAGCGGTGTTGTGGGATCACATGACAACCAGAGTGTTGGTAGGCAATTAAGAGTTCCTTTTAGTACGAGATATTTAAAAATGATACCATAATGCTCATCAGTGTGAAGTCTTTCACGCAAAGAGCTATCCCAGTGCTGTCATGGTTTTGAAAATCAGTGGACATTTTTAAAATCTTGCCGTGTGAACGAGGCATAAGCTACCCAGTAAAAAAGCCGAAAATTGGATATTTCTGAACTGTTAATGAAGCTAAATGTTCCAGCATAAATGTTTCCATTTATGCTGGACCTTACCACCACTACTAAATCAAGAAGTTATTTCTTAATTATTCTTGGGTGTGGAATGTATTTGATCCTTTCTTGTATAAAATCTAAAGTTCTTATACTGATAATAAAATATTCATTGCTGATGGAAGATTGATTAAAACACAGTTGAAATCTGTAAAACCATTGTTCTTTTTAATACACCAAAAAAGTTGGCAATAGCCACTTTTAAAAAATTAAATCAACAAGTAGTATACAAATTCCAAATTGCTACAGTTATGCATTTGATTATATTTAGGATCTAAAGTCTGTTTTTATGGGGTACACTTTGAGCTTATTACCCTAGATCTTCTGATGTCGATTTTTTATTTTTTTGTGGAGAAGCTCAGTCAATAAAAATGTTCTCACTGTAACTCAGCTCAGAAACACTTTTATCTAGCAGTTCCCTGAAATGTTATTTGTGATGCGAAGACGGGTCATTTGTTGACAAAGAGGGAATTTCCTGAGTGATCCTTTCTAATGGCGCTTCCTCTCTCCCAGGCCTGACAGGACACATGGGGAGAGTCATACCACAACTGTGCTGGGGTTTGCAGGCTCCCATGAAATATCAAGTCCCAGGGAAAAATATTAAAATGTCTTTATCAAGTGGATGTGTCTCGCTCTATATGTGTGTGTGTATCTGCGTGTTTATTATTGTGTGTCAGTGCAGCACAGGATGCAGACTGTGTGAACCAGGGTCTGTCCCAGTGAATCAACTGGTGTCCAGGAAGAGAGGAAACATAATGAGTACAAGAGGATATTTGAGTGGGCAGTGTTTTGTCATTTCTCAGCGCAACTGTGTTTTTCAGCGTGCCTGTGTTGGTTTTAGGGGTAAAGGAAGGAGGTGTATGCGGTGCACACTTTTCCTCTCATATCCACAGGCAATTCCACATACCCCCCTGTGCAAACAAACATAAGCAGGTGCCTGTGTTCGTTCTGTCATGTTGAGGGTAGCAGAGCAGGCCATAACCTTTTGAAAATGTGTCACCGCTGGCGTGATGCCTTTACACTCCAGTTTAAAGCAGAAACAGGAAATAGTTACAGTAACTTACCTTCATCGCACATGGACACAAATGTTTCTGAAAGAAGATCTTTGGTTATCGTTTCAGATTCATAAAATTCATAGTGCGCTTGATTGTGCACTCAGCTAAACGTGTATCTAAAACTAATTACTTTTATCATGTGATACTTTTTTAGTACAGGAGTGTGTATGTGCTGCTCATGATGTCTTCTGTCTGGCCTTCTCTTGTTGCCCCAGCTGTCCTAACACTGGTCTGTGTTGACAGTAAACACAGCTGCAGGTCACAGAGGCCCCGCTCTGGTCAGATACAGCGCTCAGAAACCCAATGGTGGAGAGAGCACACAGTGAGCATGAATGCAAGAGAAGGTGCACCAAGACGGAAAGGCTTTGGTAAGGCACAGTTTAGTATAGAAGGAAAGGAGATGCGTAAGAACTCCTTTGTCCAACATTCAGTCTTCAGCTCTTTCTGGGCTATAGCAAAGGGGAAGACCAATAGATGATAAGGAATCAATCAATCAACTCTTTGTTTATAGAGCATGTTTCACACCCAAAGTGACCAAAGTGTTGGAAAACATAAGCAATAACCTACAAAAAATCTTAAAAGAGACAGGAAAGAAATGAAAATAAAACACTATTGATAAGAACAGCTTAATAATTTATGCTCAACTGGAATTAAAAGCCAAGTTAAAATATTGGGTCTTTAAAATGAACTTAAATCAACTTAATTTCCCTTTGGGGTCAATAAAGTACTTTTGAATTGAGTTTGAATTTAACTGAATTCACAGAATTGGCCATGACCATAGGAAAGAATGGCCAGAGAAGTACATTAACCCTCTCCAGGCAGATGTTGCAGATTTGCAACAGCTAAATATCAGATTTGTTCCTGCAACTAGAACTTAATTTGAGCCTGAGAGGGTTAACCACATGAGGAAATATACTGAAAGCATAGTGTGAGATTAAATAATATTAGTACTGACATTGCTGTGACATTTGGTTAACATTTGCAGCATGTATGACCTGTGTGAGCTGTAGCGCCAGGTGATTAAACTTTTCAACATATCCCAGAAATGTATGGTGCTCAGGCTTAACATGTAATCAAATTGTAGGTGATAAAGGCCCTGCTGATGCATTACTTTAACATGTTGTCTTTGCATACCTTTCAAAAATCATACAGATAAGCAGTGTCATGACAGGCATATAAGAAATGACCTGAATGAGATCTAGAGCTACAAAGACATATATTGATAATGTATGTCCTTTGAGGTGATGTTCTGTGATGTCAGTATCATAGTTTCTTGTTTCTGGACTAGAAAGATGTCATATCATAGTGAGATAGAATGATAATGAAGTAATCGTCTGGGAATTTGAAGCCTAACATCCAGGCTTCAAACTCCCAGACGTTTGAATCCTGGGAGTTTCTGTAACAACTGTCTGTTGTTACAGACAGTTACAACAGACAGTTGTTACTGTCTGTGGTTGGACAGTAAGAACTGTCTGACCACCCGTTGTATCAGACAGTTGTTAAGTCTGGGTTAATGTTCGTTTAAGGTAGGTTACTGCCGCTGGTTGCATTAAATTCCCTTGTCAGGGGCAACTTCTTCATCTAGTTCCATAGATACAACTTTCTGAAAGGATTGAAAAGATATGGGTGTAACAATGGAATAACAATTTCATCTACTTAACATCTACAAGAAGTTAGAATTGACACTACAGGAAGCGAACACAGAACCAAGTGACCTTAAACATCTGTACAAACAGATATAAGCATTGGATAAACCTTTGCTGTCACTGGATTTGATGTATCCACACAATCGATATGTTGCCATAAATCCATCTTAGCGCTTTTAACAGATGACATTAGCATTGCTTACAGACACACCACCATTAGGAGTCTATGACCTTTGTGTGTGGGAATGATATATTGTCTTACCCTGTCTGCATGTCATGGCCTTGGCTGTAAGATACACGTTGTTTTGGTAACCCGCCTATCTCTCTACGTATACAGTCTCCTGTGAGGCTCCATGCAGGGGGAAGACGCACAGATATGCAAGGATATATTGACACTTAGACGGATGCAGGCACACACACCCATCTCACCACTGACTGCCACTCGGATACATCTGCAAATGCATGCATGCCCGCACACACACACCAGTGGCAAAGAAAACACCCTCTTATTTGACATGTTCTTTTCCGGCCCCTAAGGACAGATCAGGCACAGCTGTGACTTGGGGGGTCACAAGGCTTGGAGGGGTCAGACTGAGCAGACTCTGAGAGAGCCCGACACAGGGTCACAGGTCACTCCCAGCAGCCCTAGCGGTGTGAAAGGTCATGGGTCAGAGTCTCACCGCGATGCGTCGGCTGGATAGGGTTTCAAAAGGCGGCCTGGGCCAGTGAGGAGCACAGATTTATAGATACTGAGCCTGGCCCCAGTTCTCGGCCCAAGGTAATTACACAGAATATGAGCATGCCCGTTGAGGCTTGGCGGCCATATTTCATTTCCACCCCAAGCCCCTGTAGACTGAAAAAATACACGAGATAGCCTGGGAGAAACGAGAAGCTTGACCATGGAGCAGATAGGCAGAGAAAAGAAGATCCACTGATGCAGGCTGAGAAAAACGTTAGAAAAGATGGATATGTTGAGGAGAGAAGGGAAAACTTGGCAAGTTACTGACATGCAGAGAAAATGTGAGTTTAGTCAGAGTTAACGGGATGAGTAGTAGACTGAGTAAAGGCAAAGGGTCATGTTTGTTACTAAACAAATCTCCATTCTTAGCAACAGGACCTTTGACGTCAAATTCCAGTAAGACGTGGAGAAGGTCACTGGGATCATCCCCGGGGAATGCCGGGAGCCGGAATGACACGGAGCATGGACAGCAGGGAATGACAGCCTCGCGAGAGGAGCAAAGGAACAGATGGAGCAAGGGAAAAGGGGAGGGAGTGAAAGAAAAGGAGAGCCCAGAAATTAGATTAGTTTAAAAAGTGAAGTTATAATGCTGCAAGCTTGATATCCTCCTTGGAGCAGTTTCCCGTGAGAAAGTGATCAGCCCACTGCAGAATCATGGAGACAGTTCAAACATATTTACTCCTTGTTCGAAGGTACAAATTAAATCATGCTCTTCCACAAAGAGGAGATGTTTTCCCCTTCTGGTCTGATGTCATGGTAGTGGGGCGGCATGAAGTGGGGGGTCGACCCGCCCTGGCCTGCATGCATTTATCTTCAAGGCCATTTATCTTCCAATAACATCCCAACCGGTTCTTCTTTCTAGAGCCTCCTGATGTATTTTCAAAATATTATTTCAAAGTCATTTTTTCTGCCTAGTTACCCACAGATGCACAAAGACAGATGATGAAATTCAAGAACAGGTTGGAACTCTATTACCCTTACACTGTCCTTTGCCTAATCTCATATATCCTTCTTCCCCCTTACAGCCCGCCTCTGCTTCTTATCCTGCATTGACTGAAAACAGTACATGTAACATTTTCGAGTGTGTATTCCTTTGTTAGTGTTTTAACAAAAGGTTTTATCAAATATCATTGCAGTAATTGCGTAATAATTGCATTGATGGTAGCCTTGGCTGGTGTCTATTGCAGCAAGTGCACCTGGGTACTGTCACAGACTTGGTGTTACACAGCACTATGTGACCTCAGAGCAGGAAGTGGGTGTTCTTGTCAATTAACTTGTGGCCAGCCTGCCATCGCCTCAACATTCCTGTACTAGAAACAAAAGAAATATTCCCTGCCTTGATTTTTTTTTCTCTCTTTCATGGTCAATATCCTCCAAACCCCCCTCCATTGCCATTTGTATTAGTAGAAAGCAGTGTCTCCTTTCAATGCTGCTGATTTTTTTTTGTGTAAAGAGGCAGAAAACTTTGTCCTAAACAAACATTTCAGTGAAGGTTTGTGCAATGTACTTCAGGACATAGACTTTACCATTTCCTGTGGGCCCAAATGGACAAAGAACTTACATGTATAAAGATGCTTCAGTTTCATCATGGAATAGTATTTTTATCCTTCATCATGGCCATAGACTTCTTGAATTTTATTGGTATTTTATATAATTGACCAACACATAATCATGCATAGTTAGTGCAGTGAAAGGAAAACAATAAATGTTTTAAAATATTTTCAAAATATATTTTAAAAATTAAAAAGCATGACATGTATAGGTCATCCTCCAACATTAGTCAAAAATGATTTTCAAGTCCTGCTGCAGAATATCAATTGGATTTACATTTAAACTTTGACTGAACCATTCTAACCCATGAATAATGCTTTCTTTTTAAGCATTCTGTTGATAGCTGGACTGTATTTTTAGAGCCGTCCTGCTAAAAAGTTAACCTTTAAGTACTACTAAATAAGTAATACCCATTAACTTTGACCGGCTTCCCCAAACCTGCTGATACAAGGCATCATCCTACCATGATATGTCCAACATCATGCTATCATTGGCGTTCTGGTGCATTGTATTAATCACCAAACCCAGTACTGTTGTAATTTTTGGATGATTTAGCATTGCTCTTTGAAATATGGACTTTATGGTGTGTACCTTGGTGTTAATTGATTAAAGTTTTCAAACAAACCTTGACGTCTTCACACGACAAATTAAATTACACACTGATGGATTGCTTTAACTAGTTCGGCGATTTCTGAAGGCAATTAGTTGGATTTTATTTTTGATTACCAGATTAAAAGGGGTTCAATACATTGGTGTGCCTCACTTTTCACATTTTTATTCATAAAATCGACCCTCCCACTTTGTGCCGGTGGATCACATAAAATCTCCATAAAATAGATTAAGGCTTGCATTTATAATGTGACCAAATGTTAAAAAGTTAGTTATTCAAAGGAGATTCTTCTATTTTTTTCTAAACTCTAAAATAAACTAAGCTACTGCTGTAAGACTCCAGCTGGAAAAAAGAAATCCTTGAGTCATACAAGCACACAATAACTCACTCAATTATTTACGATTGAACTCATTCAGAAAGGAAGCATATGTAATCTACTCATCCATGCTGAGAGACTGAGAGAGAGAGAGGAAGGAGAAATGGGATGTGTTCAGGGACGAGGCAGGCGGCCAGCTGAGAAGGGGATCTGTTTCTGTTACCAACTCCCCGAAGAGAGGTGGAAACCAGTAAACAAACTGAGTGAGAAAGTGTTTCCTCCTTTAATGACAAAAGGAAAGAGGGCTAAGAGAAAGGTGGAGGAAGCATGGTCAGGAAACTGGCGCAGCGTCTCAGCTGTGAAACCTTCTCACTGTGTTTGTGTGTCGGCGTGAGTGTGCGTGTGTGCCCTCTGCCCTGTTTGTATGCAGGCCAGCAGTCTCCACAAAGGCACTGAGCGGGTATACACACAGATGGGTAAACAAAGCTATTGTTTACTATTTTGTGTCTTATTATGTTGGGAGAGTTCAGATGTTATTGATTTTTTTGCAGTCAGAGCCAAGAACGGCCCAGGTTGGCAGTAAATTTTCCCATCGGATGCAGAGTCTTCAAGCACACACACGCTCATTCACAAACTCAACTCGAAGGGTCTCATTCCCGCAGCGGACCCTGCTACTATTGAGCCCTGTCACGCCCCTGTCAGTTCCTATCACAGTGTGTCTACCTGAAAAATGCAGATGAGCCCTTTGTGCTGCCTGCCCCTGCCTGGATGCCCATTATTTTGGTCTCAGTTCTATTATGGCCTGAGTCTGGGGCGGGTCTCCATACACACACACACATATATATGCACACTCCTGGGGTCATAGCCTTTCAACCTCAGGGGCTTGACTTCTGCCACTGCAGCCTGACAAATCACCCCATGACACATACAAAAAAAAGTGCTACAGCCTCAGCATGAGTGGGGCCCAGTCCCAAAAGCCTTTCCTCCAATCTCAGCTCTGTTACCAGTGACGACCAGTAAGTTCCTGTTGCTCTACTCCCACTGGATATACAAAAGAGGGGGGAGAGAAGATGAGGGAAAAGATGGAGGGAAAAAAGTGAAAGATGGGAAGAGGGATGGAGATGGGTGGAAGAAAGAGACATTTGGGTTCTTTCATTTGGAGGACTATGATAAATGGCCTGGCCTTTAGCTGGTCTACGCTCCCCCAGAGCTCACTCTGGGCCTCCCCTGACAAGAGGGTCTTTGAGTGAGAGCGGACCCCACAAATATTGCTCTTTGTCCCAGACTTAGCTAAGCCAAGACCCCGTAGCTCTGACTTTAATCAAGTAAAACCACCAAAGCAAAGGTCTGCTTTTATGTCTGAGAGTCAATCACTTTGTGTGTCTGTGCATGTGTGTACTGTGTGCGAGGAGAGATAGAAGAGACGGGTTGGGGTAGAGGGGGGAGAGAGAAGTCTACCAGGAATGAAGAAAAGTCAGTGCACCGCATTACTCTGGCACGTCTCCCCATTACTCCTCTAAAGACATTCAGAGCTTTGCCTTGGGGGTACGTGGGTAGATTTAGGGGGAAGGCAGAATTTAGATAACACCCTAAAGGCCCATTACAAACTGACTCAGCGATCAAAACATCTTATGAAGTTAACCTCTAAAAAAGGGGAGGTCTTTAATGACAAAAATATCTGGAGAAAAACCCATTTTCTCATACTTAATTTAAAGTAAACAAGCTCACATGTGCTACCTTAAAAATAGCCTTGAAACCTCTTGAACCTTTTGTAACAATACAACCACAAACTTCAATGAATTGTATTAAATATTTCTGACAGAGCAGCACAAATTAGCACACCATTTAAAATCCAAGACAAAAGATACACAGATTGAAATATTTTCACTTGCATTTTAAAATATTTCAGTCCCACTGATTGAATATTTTGTGGAAGCACCTTATGCTGCAGTTCCAGCTGCAAGTCTTTAGGGGTATAACTCTACCAGCTTTTCACATCTCGAGCTACAATTTTATTCAGTCTTTAGTGTAGATGAGCTCAAGTGGATTCTGATTAGACATCTAGCAACAACGAACATATATTCTTAAGCTTTGCCAAATGAATTTTACCTCCGGCCAGCTTTCCTGTGCTTTGTCAATGAAAGAAACCCCAGAAGATGGTGCTGTCATTTTAACACATAAAAATGCTTGATCTAAATCATTCCCATTGGAACTTTGTTTGTGTAACGGCTGTAGTACTGCTGAAAGGTGAACCTCTGGTCCTACCTTAAGTTTTTTGTAGCCTATAAAATGCTTTTCTTTCCAGGACTGAACTGTTTTCACATCCACCTCCCCATCAGCAATGAGATGCTGAAAGCTTGGAGTATGGCTTGTATGCCTGACCTGTCAGTTGCATTACATGGCCTTCATGGTGGTGTTTGTTCACAGAACTCTGGGAAATTTGTTTACAAATTAGATGCTAGATTTCACTTGGTGGTAGCAGAGCTTAAGAAGATTAAAACAAAAGCACACCACACTTTTCTGCTTTTTATCAACAGGTACCACTCGGCCACGGCCTGGTACTAGTCCATAGTTCTTTGGTTTCTTTCGACAGAGAATTGAACCACAGGGGAAAACAACAAAAAAGAAAAGTTTTGTAACTTCAATGCTGTTGATCAGACTATGACAGCAGTTTTATTTGAAAAAACTGCAGGCGTCCATCTGAGCCATTTTTTGTAGTTGAGCTAGCGTCTCTGTGGGAGAACAGAGTCGGGGAGTCGTGGTCACATAGAATATGGTAAGAGCAGTTTGTGGTTATAACGTGATGTTCAAACGACGTAAATACCTTTGCCACACTTTATTTGATAGCTTGGGTCTTGTAATGATCTCATTACACTGCATTCACCTGTTTATTGTACATAGTAATGTATATGTTATTCAAGACTTTTTTCATACATAAAAGTTTCAGGGTTTCTGGACATTTTATGAAAACTGCTGGTCAAGGTTTGAAAAGATAAAGTCTCTTATTCCCACAAATCGTCTGTCTGCTATGGATGGGTGTGTGACTGGCTCTGTACTCAAGACGATTGTGTAAGAAGGAGTATGTGAGGCCAATTTGGTGAATTGTACAGCATCGTGGGCGGAGAGTGGAGGTTATGGAGCTTTTTGGCTTTTGTCAATCCCTAACACTCATTTCAAAGCCCTCCTTTCCCTTATCCACTTCCTCTTCCCTCAATGTCACAGCTGTCTTGTCTTCTTTTTGCCTGCAGCCATTCTTAAAAGATGGATCACGGTTTAAACTTAGATCACCTCCTGTTGCTTTTAAATCAAATCATCATAGTCCATCCTTGTGTGTGTACATGCATGCCACCATTTTTGCCGATGCATGAAAAGATTCAATGTATGCGCACAGTAACAAATATGCACATGGGAGAGATGAGGGGAAACCCTAGTGCCACTCAGTGCCACGGTGCCATAATCTCCGCCCTTGCCCAGTGGCCCAGATTAAATCCCGGCTTTGATCCACCCCCTAATCTGAGTTTTCAGGCTCTGGGCTGAGGGTGGGTGCTCCACTCTGCCTGCCAGCAAGATTCTTCTTGCTTATTTCCTTCCTTCCCTTGTCTGTCTGGGTTCTCGCTGCCCCCCCCCCCCCCACACACACACACACACTGTGGAGCTGGCAATTGAAATCAGCTTTGGAGTTGCTTTTATATAGAAGCGGGCAGAATTAGGCCCTTTAATGCCTGTCATTTTCAAAGATTATATCAATAGGTCTTTTTGTCACTACCATATTGGAGTCAATGGTAGAACTAGTAAGGCTGATAGAGCAAGACAATAGATGCATTTCTGGATTCACTTGTAGTTTATTTTAGCTCTCCTTGAACTCAAAACTTGCATACTTATAGGCTTACACATCAGTGAGGGTTCACGTGTAAAATACATCCACATTCAGGCAGCATATGTTGCTTATTTGAGGTAAACTGTAGCTTCAGCAACGTATCGAATGATGTATATTTTTGGATCCTGAAGTCGGTTTCAGTGGCAACGTCTTTTGAAGCAGTGTGGTTTATCCTCCCAGGGTCAAACAAATACATAGATTTAACTGAAACCAAAAGCCACGTTCTTTGCAGTGCTTTAATGCTACAGTGAGTTTGATTTACTGCCCGTCTGCAACGCCACAAACACTATTCGACGAGACCCAGACAAAATGGATAAGAACGCAGGAGACTTAGTGTTGTTAACCAATTTACCTGTTTATGTAAACAAGGCCATGGCTGATTAGAGCACAGTATTCCTAAAGTAATAGTTTACAGCACAGCACATTAAAAATGATTAGCCTTAATATAATAAAGTTGGAGGAATTTCAGAGCCACAAGACTAGAATTAGTCAGTGGATTAATTCTTGGTGTGCTGCCCTGTATTAGGTACTAACATTTGAGGTTAACCAAGCTGAGAAAGTGTCTGCGCCTGCAAATATTAACGGTTTGACAGTGAAATTGTGTTGCAATTACATGCCATACCAATATTTAAGGGAGCAGTGACTCTATTCAGAATGTTAGATGATTTTAATTAGCATAGTGTGCTCATTTACATGGCATATCCTACACTTTCAATTATAATAGTTCAGGGAAGTCACTTTCTCTGGCTTTATGTGATATTTGTGCTAGTTGTTTTACGTGAAATACTTTAAAAATGAAGAGGGAAGACGGGGATTAAAAGGTGAAAGACAGAAAAAGGGAATATGTACAATTCATCTATGCATTGCCAGTTCATAATAAATGTGATCCCAAGGCACTTTACAGGTCAAAGAGGCCCATTTTGTATTTTAAAGTGTATAAGTAAATGATTCCAAACAATAAAAACATAGGGACAAATTCACACATTACAAAATACATCCTACTTATTTTGTAATATTGTCAGGTTACAGCAATAATTGGTATAATGGAGCACCATCAGGTCATTGACCTAGCAGATCCTGATCCTGCTAAACAAACATGTGGTCAAACATGTCATAGTTGTCACAGAAAATGTCTCTGTGCTTCTGCAAATCCCTAAAACTCCACTTTCCAGTGCCACAGTGTACCGTGTTCTCCTTTGTGTTTTTTTTCCTGTCACTCGTCATACACACAATGTCAGTACTGCGCTTTAAGCACCATTTTTATTTCTCCCTAAATCCCTGCTTCAGCAAGTGCAACCACATCCCCCACATATTCACTTCAGTGTAAACACGGACAGGTGAAGTAACATGCTGAATGATCACTACAAACCAGAAAACCACAACCCTGAAAAATGTGACATGTCATATACAGTACCTTTGAAAGGGCCTGAGCAGTCACGAGATATTGGTCTTGGTTATTGGCAAAGGTTGTCCAATTAACGCCCCAACATTAGGCCCAGATCACTGGCTCTCTGTATGGTGGCGGGGTGTGAAATGTGCAATAAATCCAGGGCAGAGCCCACAGCACATAAGGGTGGCACAAAGGGCTGGCACAAAGCTCTTCGCACATCGGTGAATAGCAAAGTAGGGTTTGCAGTGTTCAACAGACTGAAGTAGTTAAATAACAGCTTCATATTATTTGCTGCCTGCAGGTTGAGGCTTTGTGCTCAGGAGTGTTTGTTTTTACAAAAATCATGCATTTAATGGTAGGTTTTCTTTAATATGGGGCATTTGGGTGGAGTGACTACAGGGAGAGGATTTAAGTAATGTTTGGGAGGCAGATCAAAGCAGCAAAGCATCATTACATTGATTTTAAGTGTGTTCTCAGAGAAATCTCTTCAAACAGTCCCTTACTAGATAGCAGGTCAGGAGGTTACTGAACTCTCTTGTTCCTAGATAAGAGGTTCATCCATTTAGCACTATCTACAGGTAGATGTAGATTGTAAAGTTTGAAAGGTTAAAGTTGTGTAAAAGGTCACAAAGACCTACATTTTTTGCTGTTTTCTGAAATATCAAAAAGGAAAAATAAGAATTGAAGCTGTTGATTTGTCTTACTCTAGAAATATATGGGCCATTGGACATACAATTTCCATCAAATATTGGCAACAGAAAAAGAAAACAAAACACAATCAATCAACACATTTTAGTTAATAAAATAAGTTGTGTAAAAAACAGATAGAAGTCATTAACAAAAGAAGAATCAAAAGTGCATAGAAAACCAATAAAATAACATAAATCTCAGTGTTTAGAAAACCATCCTTGTCCCTGTCGGTCCAAATTTGCATCAACTGGTTAAGTCTTGATGGTATTTCACAAAAATGACTTTATGATGGGTAAAAGCAAAGAGATCAAGACTTTTGCATCCTTATTTCAAAATATGCAGATGGTTACAGATAAACTTCTGAATTTTCAAGTGGTTGACATTGAGCCCATAATTTGGAAGGAGAATCATCAGAGATTGTAGAATGGTCAGATGAATCCAAAATTGATCTCTTTGGATATCATTCAGAGTTTGCTCTATGTTTGGAGGAGGAATGGCACCTCGCATATCTTTAAACACATCATACAACCAGTGAACTTTGTTTGTGAGAATGTCATGGTGTGGGTCTTTATTTAGGCATAAATGTCAGAACTCCTCCTATATGGAGGTGTGATCCAAAACACCCCCATCTATCCTATCTTTACCAAAAATAGGTTTTTCTACAAAGTTTTTTTTTTTTTTTTCTGTCAATCTCAGTGGGTGTGGTCAACATTTATTTTCTGTAACTTTCCACTTTATTTCACAAAACGTAATTCATGGGACTGTCCCGTGTTACAAACGTTCTAGAAGGAAGCTGTGAATTGCTTTTCTCAGATGACTATGAAACTCAGCTGTCCTGCACTTTGCATCTTTAATCTGTGGCACAAGCTAAACATTTGAGTTCTCTTTCTGGAAAGTCTTTCAGGAGATTGACAGTTGATAAAAGGTTGAATGAATGTCGGCATGTGTTGTCCTTGAGAAACTGACACAATAAAGAAAAATATCAGCTAAATTGAAAGATTTAAACATTTGGAACCCTTTTATTAGATTCTTAAAGAACTTCCAAAAGTAAGAAACTTCAGTACCTAGAACATTACACATCTCTAACTGTTGATTGTTATGTATGTGATGTTAAGCTGAATGAAATTTGTTCATTGTTGCATGGCCATCAAACTGCGTTTTAAACCTGAGCGCCCCCACACCTCTCTTCCATCACGATAAGAGTGAAAGATGTGAGTTGATTGTGTCCAACTACATCGGACTCTTTCTTTTTTGTTAAAAATCTTTTCACTTTACACTGGTAAAAATGAATAAGGATGTGTTTAAAAAAGAATTTGTGGACATGTTGGATCCTTAATATGTGTGGAAAAAAAGAAAACTCAATATGTTCAGTACTTAGTCTTCTCACTTTTTTGCCACAGTATCTACTGATGTCACATTTAGTTTCAACATAGATGAAATTAAACACAAATAAGTTCTGTTTTTGTAAGTCGGTATGGTCATTTGTTGTTGGACATGTTAGCAGCTCACATGTGACCATGATATTTATAGTTTTTTTTGCCTCCAGCTCTTCGACAGAGCGTACAGATCCGGGTCTGATAAGCAGGTCATCCAGCCAACAGATTTAGCTGTTATACAGCACCCAGGCTCTCCTTGCTAACACATTTAAGCATCACATTAGTGACACTTGGTAACATGACTCTGGATGTAAATTTGACTGAGTGACCGAAAGGACTGTGCAGGGTGTGAAGGTTGTCTGTAATACCAATGGCACCTCATTTTTAATTTGACTGACTAGTGAGGCCTTTCCGCAGAGCTTGACCTGAAGTCCCCACCTTTTCCTCCACCTTTTCACTCGAATAAGAATTGTGTCCAAATTACTTGGCAGGGATGCGATGCAAATGAATGTCAGGGGTTGTTGTACTCAAATCCCACCAAGGTCAAGCATCTAGCTGTCAAACCATGTTTAGGGCTAATCATTTATGTGCTTGTACCACTTAGCTCTTGTCGTTGCTTTCTCGGTGTGTTTGTAAGTGAGCTCCCTGGGTAATTTTGAATGAATGTCTTGACTTTTTGGAATCTCCTTTTTTTTGGTCACATTAAACACATTCTTTAAGAGTTTCATCTTTTTGCCATCACCTCATAAAGTGTGTTTAAATTTGTATCCTTTTTGGAGCATTTCAAGCCCAAAGAAAGTCGCATCCTTGAGAGATTCTAAACGCAAAATCAAGTTCCAGTTCACTGAGAGAGTCTTGCAGATCATAGGCTTCAAATATCTGAAAACAAAACACTGAAATATATGAAAACAAGGCAATTTACCCAATGTGTTTCCATCTGTTACTTAAAATATATTTATGCTCTTAACATTAAGTGTGTACGTTTTTGAATAGAATCAAAGAATATTTCATAAAAATACCCAAACTCTTAAGACAGAATGTTGACTTTCGATGCCTCGTCTATCTTTCTGTTTTGTGGCTTAAAATGTGAAAAAGAAAAAAATATATAATAAAAAATATGTTTTAATATTGTTAAGATGTAGTGATAATTTTTTTTTGCACAGTCAATGTTTCATTGCACTCAGGTGTAAAAGCAATGAGAGAGAAATTATATTTTGGTCAAATCCATTTGTGTTATCTGTGTTCCAAAAGAGGTGTGCTTTGATGAAACACACTTAAAATTAGTGTTGCATTTCCTTTGCTTTAAGAAAAGATCCATTAATCATCTTTTGTTGAACAAGTAAATAAATATCCAGTCAAAAAAGAAAAGTGTATAAATAAACCATGTTTTGACAAAAAAAAACAGTTTAAAAACAGTGACCGTACAGATGCATAATGATTTTTTTTTTCTTTTAGGGTACCATCACCACGTCCATGGTCAGTGCCTTCTCACTGGGCTGCCAGAGCGTATGAAAGCGGCAGGTTGCGGAGTTCAAGTCCTTCGAAATGTGAATCGAAACAGCTGCCTCTAATCACTAGCACAAGCTGGGCTTAAGGGCCTCTCAGTTTCACCCCTCATCTGCCTGGAATTTTGAATTTCCTGAGCGGAGATCAAATGGCAGCCCGAGTCAGTGAGACCTTTGATATGGGGACACCCATCTCGCGAGGGCCTTCTGCATTGGGATTTACGCTTGACAACACACTTGGTGTCACCTCCTATCCCTGCGGATGCGCCGTGGCCCCTGAATACATTGGACCTCTTTGACGGCACAACAGAGCCGACCCTGTCCCCAACACCTCCTCACCCCCTCATGGAGTGCCCAGCAGTTATTTATTAAATTTGTTGTGCCCACCCTGGTATGGTTTCAGTAGGCCACTTAGTTTTGGATTGCATCCTGGATTTTTCAATTATGTGGTTCATTTCACCTGCTTGTGTTCCTTTACCCCCCTGGATCAAGGGCGAAGGAGATCACATTTAATTATTTCAAAACAAGAAGTCTGAAGCAGGGCCCCACAGATCTATAACATCATGCTTACCTATCTATTGCCCACATCACCACTACTTTAACTAAGCAGCATTTAGACTGTTTGAAAAAGAAACTCAGTCCCTGGCCTCCGAACAGCTCATTACTCGTGTCAATAAGAAAATTTGTCTACCTAACAGGAGGGTAAATATAAGGGCAGAATATGGGATTTCCAGAATTCCTTGCTTGTTGAGTCTCATATGGAGCACATTAGTGGTCTGTTTGATTGACAGTTGCTCCTGTGTATAGCCAAAAGGAGAACTATTGAGATATAGGAGATTATTATATCCGAGGTAATGCGTATGGGCTGTCCACAGCAGGCGTGAAGATGCTATCTGGCTTGGTTGTGGCTTGCATGGATTAGAGTATGTTAGAGGGGCTGCTGCACTAAGCAAAGTCTTTGTATTCATCTATGTGGGCATTTATATGGTCATTCTTTGTGTATAGAAAAGATGTCAGGAAATTTTTAATCAGACAATTACACATTTTATTTCCTTGGACTCAACATCCAACTGGAAAGGAAAAGATTGATACTGTTATATTGTGTTATGTCACTTGTTTAATACATTAAATTCTCTATGAGAGGTTTCATTTCAATATTAGACCTGCTCTTGAGATGCTACTATGCAATCTGCTTCAATGTGAGTTCAAACTGTAAAGGTTTAATTTGGCTTCATACAGAAGGTTTTTATTTTGAAACAGTTTAAAATTTCTAGTACTTTTCAGGTTGTTTATGTATCCAAATGTAAAATAGTCTTGCAAAATTGCAGAACACTGGAAGTTCTTGTGTCATGAATCACCATAGTAAAAATTGAAAAGACAAAATAAAGGTAATTAACTAACTAACAACCACAATTCCCTCCATCTGAACAGTGTGAAAATGTAGTTAACTGAAAGGTGACAATAAACATGTTTGAAATTTATTTGAGGTTGTTTGAAAAACCTAACAAGGTCCTGTCTAAGGCTAAATTTAAATGAGATCCACATGGCCTAAAAAAATCTGCTTGCTTTCTTTTTAAAAATCGTTTTATTACTGTTTTCCAATGTACACGACATTACACAAAAACAACAACAAAAAAAAATCCAACTGTTAAAGACCTTAGTTCAGATTTCAAGTCTGAAAGAAAGACATAAAAAAACAGCTGTGGTTATATCTGTTTAAGCATGTAAAGCTGCAATCTGGGATGGAAGGTGATACGCAAATTAATAAAAAAAAAAAAATGCCACCTCTAAATGCTCTGGAATTACCAGGAGAAATTTGTATATGATTATGTGAATTGTGCCTCACTTTTAAAATGGAATTTGCATTAATTTGGAAGAGAGAAAATATTGTAAATGAACTGTGTCGTCATGATGCCTGCTCCTACATGTTTTACATGATCTGTGTAAAGATTTAATTAAAAGGAAGTTCAGTTTTAGTAAATGTTTAGGGTTAAAAAAAAAAAGAAAAAAAGAACAGCACTAAACAAAAAAAAAACAGTGAACCCCCACCCTATAGTCTTATTTTGCAGGCACTGCCAGGTTTTATTTGAAGATGGGCTTCAGGTTTGATTTAGAGCATATTTTCAGAGAATCTGACCAGAATCTCTTTCCATGCTAAATAAAAGCATTCCCACGGTATGATGCTGCCACCATCCTATTTTAATGTGGGGATTATGTGTTCAGGGTTAAATGTCCAGTGTAAATTTTCTCTCACTTTCCTTGAAGGCTATGGAAGATGTGAAGGTCATAAAGTAAATTTATGCTGGAATGTTTATTAATCAGGTGACTTCTGAAGGTATTGGGTTTTATTTAGGGGTATCAGCATGAAGAAACTGAATATAAGTGCATGCCATACACTTCAGATCTCAATTTTTAAATGCCATATGTAATTTGAAATTTTCCTTCTACTCCACAATCATGCAATACTTACTCTTGACTTATAAAACAAAGCCTTGATGTTTGTAGTTGTAACGAGAGAAAATGTGGACTACTTCAATGCTGATGTACAATTGCAGAATCCACTGTAGGTATAAGCTGTTGGTCAGCTTAAAAAGCAAAAAGGGAAATACACAAAAACAACAAAAAAGAGGCTGATTGAACAAAAATCCACCTTCAGTAAGAAGATTAGTATGTGTTAAAAAAGGAAGAGCTTATGACACAAAGCATACCACGGCATCTGCCAAACTGATGGTGGTTCTGTATAAGTTTGGGTTCATATCGGTGTCAGTAGAACTGGCAAACTGGCATAATTCATAATTTTACTGCTAAGAAAAGAACAATTAGCAACATAATGCTGAGATGTTGGCTCAGCAAGTCAAGTTATCAGACCTCTAATGGAGTAAGCTACATCCCACTTACTGAAGACAGGCTATATGTGACAGGTTTATGAAGGATGGAGCACAAGTAAAGGATGAATTGTTTTATATGCTTTTATGTTGTTGTTTTTTTAAATGTCAGAG
Source organism: Alfaro cultratus (assembly GCA_903066825.1). Taxonomy (NCBI): domain Eukaryota; kingdom Metazoa; phylum Chordata; class Actinopteri; order Cyprinodontiformes; family Poeciliidae; genus Alfaro; species Alfaro cultratus. The sequence continues at coordinate 84,476 of CAEFZX010027028.1, forward strand.
CACTCAAGAATTATTGTTTTTTTTTCTCTATGGCTGATTAGCTTTAAAAACACAAGACAAATGGCTTCGTGACAAATTCTGTTATAGTTAAATTGACTATTGGTTCATGGGAGTTGAACAGTGCTTTGCTCAGAAATATTCCCTCTCAATATCTTGCATATGTTTGTGATTAAAGAACTTGTTCTTCTGAGGCTCTCCCATCACCAAAATAATTCATTCCCATAGCTTTGCAGGCTCCACAATGATCCAGCTGACTTTTTGTAGACCAAAATCATTGTTTGGTCGGGTAAAAAATAAAAGGCGTAGTGTGAACGTATGTGAATGATTGTGTGTTTTTGTGATGGTCAATTGAAATACTTCATGGTTGGACCCACAGGGGCGACTTGAATACTGGGACCCCACTGGACAGTTTCCTCCAGCATAGTCATTTATTCTTCTCAGCGTGCGGCAGAAGAAAATGCCACATTGAAAACTAAAGAACCTTGCTGACTTTTTCCGGCAGAGCTTCTTTTCTTAACTCAAACTTTTACTAAACACGTTAATTACATAAATCACAGGGAGAAGAGGTTTGGTTTTAAGCAAACTGGGTTTTGGAAATGGAGGCTCCACAGTGACCACTTCCTGACCCTGGAGTGTGGGACATCAACCGACCTCCTGATTAGGGTTCGAACAGTCAATTGCAGGTCACTGGCAGGGTAGCGGGTAAAGGGTGATTGACTCTTACTGTGGGACTGCTTGCCAGAGGGTGCAGATAAGCTTATGCATGTGTGAAGGCTGCAGGGGATGAAGCCACTGATCACTAATTAATGCTCTGAAAACCTGACCTGCAGGTTACCCAATGGCAAATAGAGATTTCTTACCTCACACCTCATCGATATATACAGATTAACCACAGTATCTAACCTCTTCCATGGAGTTTGCATTATGTGTTATTATTTAGCTAGACACCAGATGCATTCTTATTCTTTTTCTTTGACTGTCCCTCTTTCTCACTCTCTTTTATCTCTGTTATCATTCTATCCTTCTTGCCATCCATCCGTCTCTCCTGTCTTAACCACCAGGCTGGCTATCTATCCTTCTAATGAGCTCCATGGACACCTCTAAAGAGTTGTCAAACACTCCTCACACAGCCATCACTTTTACTCGGCTCAGGCTAAGGCATAAACAGCAGCATCCCCGTGGCAACCAGCTGGAGGAGTGAGCACAAGAATAAGTGTAGCCTGAACAGACTTGGCACTAGAATTCATCGTAGGTGACCAGATCATTGGCAGAATCAAACAGGTGAGCTACATGTGCAAAAGAATGACTTCCTGCAAGTCAGACCACGGATCAATCTTAGAAAGACTGTACTGCTCTAAATCACAGATTTAATCAGTCTGACATCTGGTAAACTGGGGTTTTCGTTAAAGTTTAATGTGAACACAATGCGAAGCTACAGTAACTTGCAAAATTATTCATACCCCTTGAATTTCTTTTTCACATTTTATCGTGTTTCAACAACAGACCACAAAATGAATTCATACTTGTGAAGTGGAAAAAAAGTAGTTTTCACAAAGAAAGATTATTTGTATTTCTTTCCCCTCAGCCAATACTTTCTAGAATCACTCTTTTCTGCATTTATAGCTGCAGGTCTTTTGGGTTACGTCTCTACCAACTTTGGTCGTTTTGCTCATTCCCTTTGCACATGAGCAAATTGAGGACACCGATTTTCAAGTTTTGCCACAGACTCCTAATGCAATTACAAGCGGTCTTTAGGTGGATCAGGCTAACAGACATGGATATACTATATTCTAAATTATTCAGTTTTAGCTGTGGCTGTAAGTTCAGGTCATTATCCTGAACTTGTAAAATATAATCACTTCAATCTCAAGTTTTTTGCAGCCTCAAACAGTTTTATAAAACTGCCTTTTAGCTTTGTCTACACGTTTCAGTCAGTCCTCACCAGCTTTAATGTCTTTCATGAAGTGAAGCATCCCCACAGCACAGTGCTGCCACATTTTTGAATAGATCAAGGATAATATGGTGATGGTATGTTCAGGGTGATGCTCTGTGTTAGTTTTGCCGCACACATAAGGTTTGTCAAAAGTAAAAGTTTTGTCTCATCTGGACTCGGACCGTTCCTTTATGGGTCGTCACAACCTGTGACCAAGACGTCTTATTCCTTTCTTTCAACAATGGCGTTCACCTTTGTGCTCTTCCATAAGGTTTTTGAAGTCCATAACTAGTAGATATAGCATTAACCAATTCTTCCAATTGAGGCCTAGATTTCTGCAGCTCCTCCAGAGTTCCCAAAAGCCTCCTTTCTGCTACACTGAATAAAGCTGTCCTTCCCCACTCTGTTCACTATATGATAAACTGAACAGTGTTTTCTGTTAATACAATTTCAAAATCTAACTATGGTTAAAACGTCTCCACAACCTTATCCCCGACCAGTCTGCTGTGTTTCTTACCCTGCATAAAGCTCTTTGATCAATAATAGGCGGAAGAGTTTTGTTGCTTTTTTTTTTTTTTTTACTCAGGATAAATTACACTCAGATGAACTCCATTTGTCAGTCCAGTGATTTATCCAAACATTTTTGTTAGCGGTATCACGGTAAAGGCAACTCGATACAAATTTATTGAAGTCTGTTGAGAAAGCATGGCAAAATGTGAAGAAATTCAATGGAACTTCTTTTTCCTACTTTGTTTCTAAAAGAACAAGTCTTAAGCCAAACAGGGAGGACAAATACTGACAGATGTTGAGAATCATAAATCATCAAGGTTCAAGCAGGACAGAGGAACATATTACCTCCAAGCAGTCAGGGTGAGAAACTACAGAGAGCTTTTCTCGGCGATCTCACCTACCCCTAATTTTTCCAGCGCTGACTCTTATGAGGCCAGCATGTGAACATCACTCACAGTGTCTGCACAAGCCAAGCACCCAGTTCATCAGAAACACCTTCCATGGCCCCAAACCTGACCCATTCTCTCCTGGGGTCAGCATAACAGGCTGCAGGGCTAAAACACTGGATGAGAAATGGACAAGGGACAGTGGAGAGTCTGAGTGGCTGTGCTTGTGCATGTGTGCGTGGGGTTTTATGTGTGTGTGCGTGTGTGTGGTTGCCTGCCCAGCTGCATTTAGAATCCATGCTTCACTGTCTATAATGTATATGACTACCATGTGAGAGGGGGGCCTGTGGAGGTTACACAAACAGAGAGGAGTGTTATTTAAACTTCCAGGAAATTATGGCCAGGTTTGTTTTTTTTTTTTTGTTTTTTGTTTTTTTTGTCAGATCTGGCCCAGAACAGCCTGAATCTGCCTTGGTCTTGCACCAGTCTTAACCCATTTCCAGCCCACACAGAGCCTGTGTTACTCAGAGGAGCGAATCTGCTCTGCTAATACGGCTGTCAGTGACAACCCCAGTGGCTAAACTCTGTCAGTCTACACCTCTGAGTCCACCTCCACAGATGGTCCAGCAGTACTTAAGAATTCACCCCCAGGGTTTTACTGCTCTGTTGTATGGAGGACTGTCACAGCATTGGGAGCATGTGGTTTAGATATGGGAACAGCATCCTCCAAGAGCTCTCATGGCTTTGGCACAATGAGACGTCTCCACCCCCAGTGAAAGACAAGACAGCTAGGCATGGCCTCTTTTATGGCAGGACGCAGCCAACCAGCTTGAAGAAGATGAAGATGCTGAAACACACAACCGAGTATTGTCAGTTTTAGGCGTTTTATGCTTTAAGTCAGAACTTTAATTTTCACTGATTTACGTTGTCCGCGTGTCATATTTAATACCAATGTGGATTTGGTTTCCTTGCCAGGCAATAAGCCAGTCGGAGAATGGTGATTTACTGTCCTGCACCCCGCAAAAAGTTACTGTTACATCTCTTTCAGCAGCCACTTGACTTAAAATAACGGGGAAACGACACAAATCACAATCCCTCCCTTAGAAATTAAAGTAAGGAGAGTGGGTGTAATACGCACCCTGGGCATGTCACTTCTGAGCAAACTGAACCCATCCAGTGTAAATGTTTTTTTATGCTTTGCGGTGACTTAAACTCAACAACGGGTTGAGATAGATTGTGGTCCCCGAGGTCAAATCACATAGTCACGCATGTCTTGTGTGTGTTTTTGAGTTTGTCATATTGCAAGCTTGGTGAAGTAAGTGATGAACTCTCTGATGGCATCTGGACAGATGCCAGAGTGAGTCACAAACAAGCAGAGGGATTGGGTTTAAGGGTGAGGGGGCGAGGAGAAGCAACGAATGGTTTTACTTGTGAGTGTTTCTGTCCTTGCAGGTCTCCTGCTCAAATTTCACTGATATGAATTTAATCAGACGTAATCTGCTTATCAACGTCCTGAGGCACTCATTGGTATAAAAGTTCTTAGATTTGTATGCAGGCACCCAGAAGATGGTATTGGAAAGTAAAAGGTTACACTGTTATATATAATATTTTATATTAACTCCATCTGACAAAAAAAAGATATTTAAGAAAGGAACATTTTCCATTGTGTGCATCAATCAGTAGGATTTCCTTGTAGTGTGTGCTTATAATTGTCTTTTATATATGCACATAAAATGAGATAGATACAGATATAAAAAGTAGAGTCAGTATAACATATTTCAGTAATAGAACATTGTGTCAGACAACAATTAAAGTTTTACTTTGTTTTAATGTGATAGACCAACACAGACCAGTGTGTAATAGTGAAGTGGAAAAAAAAGGACACAAGTTTTTAAATTTCAATCACAAAATGTGTGGTATTTATTTATATAAAGCTCCCTCAACTCTAACGCGTTTAAGTATAACTTTATATATAGCTTAGGTCTTGTTTGTTTGCTTTAAAGCTTCAGTAAAAAAAAAACAAAAAAAAAAAAACAGCATCATGAAGACCAGAAAAGCAGTTGTGGAGAAGTTTAAAGCAGATATGTGACAAAATCAGGAGATGCTTTGCATCTCACTGTTTCACCAGACACAACCTTCAAATGTTTTGGTCCTCACATCAAATTCTCTGTGAGAAGAACATGTCACGTTCTGAACATATCATCTGCGCGGTAATATTTGGCAGTGCCAGCATCATGCTCTGTGGATGCTTTATAAGCACAAACTTATTCAGGCTTTACTTGTAAAAACAGCTGCATAGTTTTCCTCCTATTTTATCATTAGGCATTACTTTGTGTTGGTCTACGACATACATTTTCTTTTACAAAATGCACAAGAAAAACATTTGTGGTTGTAATGAGACAAAGAGTCTGAGTAGATATGCAAGGCACTGAGACAGAGCAACCTTTGTTTGTTCCCTTTGTGAAGAATAATGAAATAATTGACAAGATCAATTATGGGGGCTTAGAGAAAGCTCTGTAGTTGAACACATATTTGTTCATAATACTGAGTGAAACGGAAACAAAGCATGTAGAAGACATGCAATGAACAAAGTTACAAAGACAAAAAAAGTAATTGGGCACTTATTGTTCTTTGCCTCTCTCTCTTGTTCCTTTTCATGCATCTGAAACTGTGCAATAAGGTAAATTTGCTGCTTGATAAGTTCACTGGTCATGTCAGAGGACTACTCACTTGTTCCACCTCGCTACATTAGATTATTAGATTAACACTGATTCTCCTCATGGGCTAGCCTCAGTTTTATTTGATTCAAGAGATCAGTGAGGTTGCTACTGAGGTGGAAATGCTCTGACCTCCCCAATGTTTCATTCATTTACTCACAATGGAATTGGACTGACTTCAGCTGGTGACACTATTTTTTATTTTATTTATTTATTTTTTTACCATTTTCACATTTTCCTGTAAGAAAGCAATACAACTTCTGTTGCTTCATCTTTTTGTCAGTGCATCCACTGCTCATTTCCCACACCCATTGACCTTTTATTCCCTTTATACATGCCTTCTGCACGGAGGTGCTTCCCATGTTCAACGTGATCAATACAAAGGGCAACGACCTTCCACACGGAGTCTCCCGCTGACTAAAAGGCAGGGATTAAATGCTAGGGGACACCACATGGTGGGTGCAAGTGCTTGTTCGTGGCTTTGTCAGCAAGCGTCTTGCATGTCTAAAATGGATATAGCTACGACCGTGAGCGTGCTGGAAAAAGAGTGTCATTCTAGAGCTTGTAAATAAATATTGAGCTGTGAGATGCAGCCTGAAGAAGCTCTGAGTTCATGACCTCAATCTGTGTCACAGCAAAAGGTCTCTGCAGGTCGAACAAATGAACACACAGTCAGGCATGTATTTGATGTCTTTTGAAGGAGCTGAAAGGAGGGACTAAGTGGAAGGAAAAAGAGAGGTATTAGCAAAGATAGGCCACACTACTTCTCGGTGGGCCCAATTTATTTATATTACTTTAATGCTGTTTCTCTGTGTACCTAAGCATAAATTTCAAAAAGAAGCATGCATCTGAATTCATCACGCAGAATTAAAGTAAATATGTCAGACACACAAAAATATTTGAAATCTTGAAAAAGCTTAGATCAGGAATATTTTTCTGCAGTTCAGCTGCAGCTCACATGTGGGAGTTTTTGCTGTCCTTGTGAGGACTATTATTGATAACAAGACTATATGTCACCCCTTGCTTTAAACTTTAGTATCCTACTATCTGTTTTGTTTTATATGTAAGAATATTAGCGGATGGCTCAACCCCATCTTATAAAAAGGTCAGGGCTTCAGCCTTCTCTTCTATTAAAACTAAGATATATGTTTTTTTATTTTTTAGCATACAGGTAGTAACACATTTATGTTGATGACTTGTAAAGAGGGGTAACAAATCCTCAAATAAATATCTATTTTATTGCAGGAGCATAACAGCTCACTGAAATGTTTACAGGGAAAAAAATAACAAAGCTTCAGTTTAAGCAAGTTTATTCAGTAGCAGAAACAATACCACATTAATAAATAATAGTTTTTTCCCACTGGTGGCACAGTCATTGGTACTACTGCTATCATCACTGTGCACAACCCTATTTTGCCAACAGGACCGCTTAGTGTTTTCCTGTAACATTTCACAAGGATAGAGCTTGCAAAGCTGGAGCATTCACTCTTTTTTTTTTTTTTTATCATTTTTTTCTCCGAAGAGTATTTTTACGGCGCTAGTGGCTCGTATGTTTTTGTGACAGTAGGCTGACAGGAAGGGGGGAGGAGAGGGGGGAAGACATACGGCGAAGGTCTCCGGGACCGGGAGTCGAACCCGCGACATCCGCGACGAGGACTAAGGCCTCCAAACGTGGGGCGTGCTAAACCCCTGCGCCACCACAGCACGCCCTGAGCTGGAGCATTCACTCTTGTGTAATTCTTGATCATCCAGTGTTCTCTCTCTCTCTTTACGTCTTCTCTTCAGCTCACATCACAATTTCTTCTATAGGATGTAGAACAAGACTTCAGGGTCATAAAACAAGGGTGATTTTGTGTCAGGTGAACAATTTCAGTGATGATTTTCAAACATTTTGAATCATTATCCTGTAGAAAGAACCAAATGTAACCCATTTTTATCTTACTAGTGGGCACTCAAATAGTCTGTAAATTAGAGAAGTATAGCAAACTTTGTTTATGTTTAATAGGACAGAAAAAAATATTAAAAGATCCTTGTGTCTCATCAAATTTATATTGAAAATATGTCACATATATCAGAGTTACATAACCATATTGTGTTACATCCACAGAAGTGTTTGTGTTTGTAACTTTATAAAACAACATGTATATGACATGGCTCACTCAGTCCTAGAGATCAACCTGATTAAGTGAAGTATAAATGTGAAAAATACTTGCGGTAAAATTGCTTTCAATACTATAAATGGTACTAACAGTTGCTTTACTGGTGATCATGATCTTCTTAATATCACAATTTTTTGTTTCCGACAAAATAAATACACTTAAATTAAAAATGTGATTTTTCACTGTGAGATCATTTTACTTTAAAAAGAGATGAGATGGTTGTACAGTCTTTAACTGTAGGGTTAAAGACTTTGTCATTTGTCTGAAACTGCAAATACATGCTTACATTTTTTATGTATATAAATTAAGTAAACTTAAATAAAAATAATAGAAGAGAACATACTTGTTCTTGTACCACTTTCTCTGCTGTTTTCTCAAACCACTTTCTCTGCTCTGTGGGTTTCACTGACGGTGACAGGCCCTTTCTGTTGGGCTTATCATTGGTCAAACTGCTGTAAGGACACACACACACACACACACACACACACACGCACACAGACACACTCCTGCACATACACAAACGTACTCATGCAGACCACAGCCTGGATAGTTCTTAGCATAACTCATCAGTACTGTAGGACAGCCCTTGCCACAGGAGATCCATTTTGTCGTCATATGCATTTACAAAGAGATAAACCGCAAACCCACTGAAACCACTGCACTGCCAAACATTCTTTCCCTATCTCTCTGCAACTCAACCACGCACACACACACGTTTTTCCCTTTTTGCTTGCCCTCTGTAACCCAACATACTCACTCCCAACTCCCACCTCTCTTGTCACCTCCCATCTCCCAGACCAAGGTCAGCTGTCCAGGCCTGCAGCTCTTGATGTAGAGGCTGTGACCCAACATGGCCACCTCTGTCTCTCCAGAGAGATTAGCACGAGGCAGGGACAGAGAGGCCGAGCTCCATGTGGCTCCATGTTATTCCAGCCACCCTCCACGTCTCCGGTCTCACTCCCTGTTCTGTCCCAAACGACTCCTCATGTCTGCAGAATGGGGACCAGAAAGAGTTGCAAATTGAATATGTCTGACAGGCAGATCTGTGGCGACTCATGGGGAATTTTAGCAGGAAAAGTGTCATGTCTTTGTAATGCCACTCAACCAACATATATAAATAAACATGTAGATAAAAGTAGAAGTTGTTTGTTACCTATTTCGTTTAAGTAAGTCACTTGTTTTTTTGTTTTTTTTCTCAAATTTTAATTGCTACATTTTTGGTCAATTTTTATGCAATGAGTACTGAAACACTTTCAAGTTGTTGCTAACCTTATTTCTCTGCTCCTTGTTGTCTGGGGTGTGGTTGCCATAGAAGTCAAAAGGTTAAACAAAGTGCTGTGACTGTCAGGCTGAGTGAAACCAACTGGTGCTGGGCTATCAGAATATAATGAAGGCTAATAGGTACATAATAGCTAACAGTGGGGCTGCACTCGTTGGAAGATGAATCACAGGGGTCGGACGGCTTGGCCATGCACTCCCACTGCAAGGTTTACTGCTTTAAAGTTACCATTCAGACTCTGACATAGCCGGTGATGCATGGTTTGAAGAAACTTTTAACAATAAACATCTGAATAGCATGGGGTGCTGTTTGCTAAATGGAGATTCAAAGGTTTGTTAGAGAACATTAGTGAACAATCAGCGTCATAAACACTAGGGAATGAAGAATAAAAAACAACTACCAAGACAAGAGTTATCTGCTAAAGTGCCATAACAGGTAAGACAAGAGGCCCAAAGTAACTCTAGAGAAGCAGCAGACAACCAGATGATGTTTGACAGGGCAGTTATTAGTTATGTAAGTTTAATGATCTGGATTGTTTGGAAAAATGGCAAGATAAAAAAAAAAAAGTTTTTCAAAGGAAGGTACAAGATGACCTGTTTGTAGTTTACCACAAGTCATGCAGAAGACATCCCGGAGAGCTTTTTGAATTTGTGTATTTAGAAGGAATCACAAAAATAGATTTCAATGACATTTTTTGGGGCGATTAGCTTTTTAGTATTGTCTGAACTTTCGATGTTGGCCAAACAAAACCACGAAGGACACTTTGGTTTGACCATTGAGCCTGTGAAACAAAGAGGACCAGAGTTACATTGCCAACCCACAACAATGTCGATGGGAAAAGAATATCTTCCCTGTTCAACCAAAATTAAAAACTAAATATAAGAAAACAATTAGAATCCAATATTCATTTAGCAGCCTGTTGACATAACATTTTTTTCTATTACATTGAAAACACTCGGCATCTGTGACATTTTGACCTCCTCTGTAAAGACTTAACATGCTCTAAATTGATGCAATCGAGCAGAAAGGGTCACAGGATCACATGTTAACGAATGTACACAGCCCTGGTTCTCAGAGCTCTGCGAAACATCCAGCCAACACTTCCCCTGTGACAGTGCTTGGTTGCCCTGCACTCCTCTCCAAAAACTCCCTCTTGTAAATAAAGCCTGCTTTTGTTGAGGGCCAGTGCGTCAGACACATCATCTCCAGAGGGCAAGAGGGATATGGAGGAGCTATGTAGGAGTGGGTGGAGAGAGTTGGACTCACAGAGAGGGAAAGTGTTTAGGGGGGGTGAAGGGCAGGGGAACTGACAGAGGTCTGGGTAATTGCAGCACAATGGAGATTGTGTTTGATCTCTGAGGTGTCTGGGCCTATTTAAGCAGGGGTGAATGTGCCAAGTGGAGGAATGCCGTAGTACTGAAAGACCGAGTTTATCAGGAGTTCAGCTAGTGAGAGAACTAGAGGGGAGGAGCATGGAGATGGTGGATGGGGGTGACAAAGATAGAAACAGCCTCAGCTTTAGAAGTTAGCCAGGCTTTTTGAATTGAATTTTTTTTATATTGGCTAATTTTGTCCTAAAAGCCTCCTCAGTGTCCATACTTTTCGCACATGTATGCATTCTGTCATGTGTCTTTCTCCCTGTGTATTTGAACTGAAGTGAGAATGGCCAGCCTGGCCTGTGGTGCAGTGCAGCAGCAGCAGCCTCCTGATAGCAGGGCTAAACTGCTGGAGAGCAGAGAGTGCCCGCACAGAGCAGAAGGTTCTTTGAACTCTGTCTGTACTCTCTGCTGCAGAGCTTGAACTGGGTTAATCGCTATTAATATTTAACACGCTGCCAAAGTTCCAGCCCAGAAACTGTATCAAAGCCAAGAGCTCCATCCAGCAGAGGGTTGTTTTTTTTTTTTTTCTTTCCTTCTCTGTAGCAAGCTGGCTGATATAAACACACCGAAAGTGCCTGCATGAAACTTTATAATGTTATTTATGCCTGGTAAAATGAAGGTGGATATTTTTTCAAAGAGCAATCTATTTTTCATTAAATTTTTCATTAACTGTATTTTATGTTAGCTTTCTCACCGTGTGGAGACATGAAATCTGGATGCAATTGTGGCAGCTAGTAGCTAATATTTAGCCTATAGCTACAAATATTTTCTATAACTGCACCTTTAAGTGACATGGCAATGTATTTATTAGAGATGAACACATCTGCTTTGTAGCTGATATGGTATGTAGCTTGATGTACTGCCAACACTTTAATACTGTAAACATACATGAGCAACAAAGACCAATTTGATACTAGTCCATTCACCACTCAAATAAGATGCATGCTGATTTGGCATGTTTTAGTCAAACTAAAGATGATACATTCTGATTTGATTCCGCATGATGTAATAGTTTTGGAGAAGACAAGAACATAAGAATTAAAAATAGTTACTACCCTGTCTTGAAAAGTCTTGAAAGATTCAGAAATGCTTTTATTGTTCCAGTACAAAGAGCTTGAAAGTGGTATCTAATTCACATCAAAGTAACTGAAGGAAGGGTTTGGGTGCCATTCAATCAAGAACCACTGCTAATGAAGTTTCTAAAACTATTTTAATGACAATTTCTGACTTCTTCTCTGCAGTAGGAGTCGCCCCTGACAGGTCACACACTCTTCTGCTGACACTTCTCTCCAAAGTATGAATGGTGGATGAAAAAACAATGTTGCAAGAGTCCTTTTGCCATCACAACACATTTTATCTGAGAGGTTGCATTTTATTGATGCACATGCATGAAAACTGATGCAAATGGATTCTGTACCCATGCAAGCCAGTTGTAGGTGTGGGTATCCATAAATCGGTATGAGTTGATCCATCTTAACATCCCTATAGTATTCATTAGTGTTTTGACAAAGAAAGAAAAGAAACCGATATAGAGGGGTACTTTGTATTAGAAGTGTTGGGAGGATGGGGTTGGTTATGAAACAACTTTAGGTCACCATGGGGTTGCTTTTCTGTAGCCGCTGCTCATCCCTCTGTCTGTTTGTACTGTCAGTTCAACAAACTGGATTATTTCATCAGAGTTCATGCCTCCATTGCCTCTGCCACTGCAGTCATTTTCAGTCCCCCCCCCTCTTTACATGTATCTCTCCATCTCTCTCTCTCTCTTTCTATCTCTCCTCTCTCTTCCTCTCTGCTTCCAGCACCAGGACCTCAAACAGCATGGTTAAATACCCAGGCCAATGTGTCGCTCTTCAAAGAGACTCAGGTAGTAGATGTGCTGGCAATGGGCCAGGATCAAAATGAAGAGTTATTGTAGAGCACCGTGGCTGCCTTCACTTGGACCTCAGTTGAACCATATTAAGGGGCCCCAGCTGGGTAAAACTGTCCCCGCAAGGCAGCTAAAATATAGGCCCTAGGTCCCTTTTCAACCCCTCTGAAAAACCCACTAATTCTACGTAGGGACCCATTTTTATTTCACTTCATAAATCAGGCCAGCAGAGTGAGGATGTTCATTTGGCGTTGAAGAGCTTATGTTAGCTTTAGCCTGCATCGTAAAGCTCCCCTGTTTCTCAGTACATCTGCTTGCTAGAACAAAAAAAAAATAAAAAACTGAAACCACTGGCTCTTTTTAAACGGTCGGAATTAGCTTTGATTGCTTAAGATTTGGAAAATGAGTCCATGTTTGTTGCTATAAGTCCTGCTTGATAAAATATTAAGAGCTAGCTGAAGGGGGAGCTTTGTAGAAGACAGAAAGCTGGAAGCAATTTGTGTAGCTTCTAAATTAAAGTTATTCAGCACCAAGGGTAATTTAATTACCATTCTTTAAATGTTTGAATGACTTTGACCTTTGGAGTACTCAGAGGTCATGCAGGTGTATTTACTTAAGCTAATTCTGAATCAGTAACATGAAACAAGGTCCCAAATCAAACAGGCCTCCTTCCAGAATATCTGGTTACGGAGCATCAGCTCTTTTGTGTTTGTAAACTAAATTAATATCCCTCCACCTTGTCAGTGGGTCGCTGAAACATTGAAATTTGTCTTATGATGAATTTATCCAAAAAAACTAAAGACAACGATTGTGAAGATGAGTGAGAAAGACACAAACAAGAAAGGAAAAAAGTTCACACTGCTTCCCAGGATGCACCTCTCTAGGCATTGCTCATGAATGGAAACAGGTGTGTGTGTGATTGTGTGGTGGGTCTTGAGGATTCGGGACTATGTGGCATGTCTACTGCCTAGGTGATTTGGGTCAATGGAGCACATCTGGTACTAGTCACAACAGAGTGAACACGTCCATGGCCATCAGACACCCCACCAGGCAAGTAGAGAGAGAAAGAGAAGCAAGGGCAAAGAAACATCTGGGTTCTCTTTCTTTCTCACACACATAGACACACACACACACACACACGCACACACGCAGGCATTTGGGATTCTGTGCTTTTTGGGACCAGCCTTGATTCCTCCAGGTGCATCTGGACTCGGGTTGAGAGGGACAGGAACGGACGCATGTGTGTGTCTGTGGGTGGTGGTGGGGAGTATGTTTGACTGACAGCATCGAAGCCAAACCTTCCCCAAGCTGGGTGAGCAACTCTCGTGTTATGCCCACTCTCTTTATTTTTTTTTTTGTTGTTTCTTCTGAGAGTTCATCTTCTGCTTTGATCTGTTATTTTTATAATCTTTTTCTTGGCTGTTTTTCTGGGTTCTGACAGGTGCATCTCGTCAAATTAGAATATCATTGAAAACTTTATTTTACTTATTAACCTCAAGACATTATTTGGATCCCATATACATAGTGTGATACATTTCAACTGTTGTTTTATTTTGTTTATTAAGGTTACACCTAATCAAACCCAAATTTCAGGTTCATAGAAATTTGCAATGTTACCTAATTCGAAAATTATTTCCATATAAATGTTATGGTCAAGTTTCAACCTAAACAATTATGGGAAACATTTTTGACTTGGCAGCTGTCCAGCAGACAGTAACTATCACACTCAACAAGGAGGGCAATCCTCAAAAGATGATCACTAAAACCTCTAACTGTTCCCTGAATGCTGTAACCAAACATATTATTGTAAAGTTAGGTGGAAGGAAAAAGGACAAAAGCAACAGGGAAAACAGCAGCTGTGAGATGTCTGTATTAAAAAGCCCATTCAAGAGTTTGTTGGAGATTTACAAGGCTTGAACTATGGCTGGACTCAGTGCTTCAATAGCAACCAAACACAGATGTACCTTGTACATAAGATACAACTGTTACACTTCTTGAGTTAATCTTTCCATGCTTCAGAGAAGACATCAGATTTGTTCTGGTAAGTTTGGATTTGGAAGAAGAGCAGAGAAGTACAGAATCCAATGTGATAACTCTGTGGAGAGAAAATGTTATCTGCTGGAGTTGTGTGCAAAAAGAAATCAGCTTTCTACCAGTAACTTTCAGGGTTTGCTTAATGCTTTCCTCTTCTGATTAGTTTTACTGAGATGCCGATTTCCTTTCCAGCAGGACATTACACCTGCCTACACCATCAAAAGTACCAATCCCCTAGCTCTAGATGAATGCAGTTTGGGGTGTTTGGTTTTCTAGTCAGGTCCAACTTTGCGAACTCGTCAAACTTGAGAAGTCATAGGCAATTTATCCGACACTGGGCATCAGGCTGACATGTTCCTTTAAAGAATTAATAAGACTCTGCCACTAACAGTGAAATGACTTTTGTCCTGGTCCCCATCAAAATAAATTAATAAAAATAAAATATATGAAGTGAATACACTCATATCTAAATATGCAAGAAGCTTAATCACATTTAAACATTTGTCCATGTAGTTTGTATGATGTAGACCTGACACTAGCATGGAAAGTGAAAAGATTAAGAAAGAGCATCACAAACAATTGTTTTAGATATTTATTTTAAATGACGGATAGAAAGGACATCTTATGCAACGATGGGCCATATTGTCTATGAATACACCTTGAAAAGATGTCTTTGAGTCATGCTGTATTTCCTAACAGCAGCGTCTTTTCTGTCATTGCTTTGGCCTTAATGAATAATTACACACAACATACTGACTTATTTCAGTAGTCAGTGGACAAAACAGAGGGATTGCCACATCATTATGTGCTTACAAACACATTATGGAATCAGATAACTAACAGTTGATAGAGGAAATTTCGTGCTATGACTACTTTCTTTTCTGTACGGACTTCCATTTCTCAGGTTATTTTACAAACAAAACTTAATGTAACTTCAACATAATGAACCATTTCTGAACATTCTGATTAAATTTGTGTTCACTACTGATTAGTCCATTGCTAAAGTTGCAGTATGTACCTTTAAAAACTATTGTTAAGCTGTCAATATGTCCTGACAGTATAAAACAGATGACATGTGAAAAGACTGAGCTTCTCTAACTCCTCCCAGTTCTCGTGTTATCATCTGCAAAAATGTACAGCTCCCAGTCAGAAACAGTCAATCAGAGCCAGGAGGAGTATGATAGCTCTGTCAATCATGCTCATATATGTGCAGCTCAATGTGTTATTGACAGAGAAACAAATACTTACAGGAAAGCTGTTTATCTGCCATCATTGGGGGCCATGCTAACTTGCCGGAGCATTCGTGGCCAGCTTCATTGCGGGAACTTGCTGTAGTTTAGCAGAGAGCAAAGGGGAGAGTGTGAATGCATGAGAGTGATTGACAGTGCTAAGACCCTCCTCCTGGCTGTGATTGGTTGTTTCTGATCTAGCGATGTATTTACTGATGACAGTAAGAGCGCAGGGCAGAGGCAGAAGAGATTGATTCTGCCTCTGCAGAATAAGAATAATCTTATTTCACAGATTATCTGTCTCATACTATATTGTCACAACATAAAGGCAGTTTTAACAAATATATGAAAAACATATTTTTTGACAAAAGCTACATACTACAATACTAAAACGCATAAATTTCTAGTGATGTGAATAGTAAGTAAAATAGTAAAATCTGGCTGTTTTGTTGGCAAACAACATAGTTATAGAGAAAGCATTTTTCCTGGAAGTTTAATGAATATTTTCTTAATCTCCATGGTGAGTGAGTGAGTGAGTGAGTGAGTGAGTGAGTGAGTGAGTGAGTGAGTGAGTGAGTGAGTGAGTGAGTGAGTGAGTGCGTGCTCTTCCTGGATACTGAGAAGCCCAACTTACCTTCTACTCATTATTCTTTTAAAACACAAGAACTACATAAAAACCCCAAAACTACATAGAAACACACTTTTAATAAGTATCTTGTGTACACATACAAATCCCAGCATCTGTTTGTCCCCATACTGCATTTACCAGTATGGTATCGGACTCAAGACAGGTTTATTGACTCTTGGTTTTTTACAATAGAAGTTAAGCTGGAAGGACCCAACTGTGAACTTTTGAACCCCTCCCATAAAAACAGCAATACTGCTTTGCCATAATGCTGTTCAATATACCTTTAAGCCCCTCTGTAAGTGGGATTTAGAAAATAATGCCCTTATGCAGGCTGTTTACACAAGATCTCTGCCATACAAGCCACTCTCTTGCTGCCACAACCCCCTCTCCCACCATAAATCACATTTAATAGGACCAGTTTGATCCCACGCCAGCATAAGCATACACTTGCTTTGACCTTGGGTGAATTTAATGGAGGTTAAATAAGTTTTCACATTGGCAGTACGCACATTAATAGTTTGTCCAGTGGATTTGGTAAATTGGAAGAGATGGCAGTAAAGTCAGAGTGTCTGATTAATTGGGTTTGGAACCACCTCCACTGCTGCCTGGACTGTTTCTCCACTTCTTTACATCCCACACTAGTGTGAATTGGACATTTTTAAGAATATGACTCATATGTAGATGTACATACAGTATGGGCAAATGTGTTGTACATGTTTGTGGTTTTGACAAAAAAAATAAAGAAAGCATAACATGCCTTTCATAAGGTTTTACACCTTTTCAACTTTTGCTTTACATTGTATCTTGTAACAGAAGATTTATGTTTTTAATGGTGTTTTAAAGGCACAGCGTTATGAATATTCCAAGCACATTGCATCATTTTGTAGCACAATTAAATAACTGTTACCTTCAGTTGTTATGAAAATGGTGTATATATCAAACATGACTTAAAAGAAATTTGACATCTTGAAATTGGGCTTGTGTCTGTTTAAGAAGAGATAGAGTGTGATGACACTTCACCTTAACAACAATGTTTCTACAATAAGCTTTTAGCTTAGCAACAACATTCTTAGGAGCGTTACACTTAGAAGTAGTTCATATGATAAGCTTAGCAGACTCCCGGATCCACCAGGGGTTCGATAATTGCTGCTGCTGCTAGTCTGAAGGAGCTTGTGGGGAAGGGTGCTCTGCGAGGTGGAAGCTTGGCTTGGAGACTGCAGCTCTACATGGAATAGGAAACCTATGGTGAGCGGTTGACCGACACAGAGTTGTTCATAATAGTTAAAGGACAATGTGCATGTTTATAAAGGGTTTTTTTTTTTGTACAAATGAAAATCTGAAAAGTATTATAGATATTTGTAAAGAACCCCTCTTAAGTCAAAGCTTTGTATTTCCACCTTTCATCATAATTATATTTACAAGTCTTTTGGGTTTGGTCTCTTCCTCCCGTGCAGACAAAAAATATTACCCATCATTTTTCTCCAGCTCAAACCATTATGGTTTAACCATGACGGTTGAAGGTTGAATGGAGTGGCTTAAGTAATACAACTTTGTAAAGCTGCATTATAAAGCAAACCGTTTATAAAAAATGTTTTGCTAGAACAAAATATTTATTTTATCATTAGAAAGTTGACCCATATTGAAAAAAGAATCATTTTTTTTGTGTGTGTTTATCATCTACAGTTTTAATGTGCATTGGTGTATATTTTTATGCATCTTTGTCTCTTCTTTATGAGTTCTTTTGTTCCACATTTGACTGGATTGTGCTGGATTAACATCACTCATAGTCTATTAAAAATTTTCCAGATATGGCAAAGCCAATTCCTCATAAGTATCTTTAGAAAGCTGGAATATATGTTATAATAGCAAGAAATCCAGCATCAGACTGTGAGCCAAACAAGACTAGTAATCCAGTGTAATTGGTTGGATTCTTTGCAATGAGTCAACCGCTCTGTCTGTCTGCCTCAGCGCCTTTGATAATCCAATATAGAGTTCTTTAATCTTTACCCAGTGTTTTGTGCAAATTAATTAAATATTGACAAGGAAATCAACGAAACCACAGAAAAACAGAATGTCACACTTAAACTGATTAAAGCCATGACAGAGGTAAGAGAGAGACATAGACCGCATGTATGATCTTTCAGCCTCTGTGGATGATTAAAGATCACTGAAGAAGGTTAGATGCGAACCAGCTGAGCAAAACTGAGAATGCAGATTTAAAACTATTGGATTCTCGGTTTTCTAATCCTATTTAAACTCTCTTAAAATATGTCACCTACAGAACAACATGTCATGGTTGATTCTGTCTTTTCTTCTGCACTTTTGTTTTGTCTACCAACAAGCAGAGGGTTGTAATACTTGTGGACAGACGCAGAAGTTTCATCGACAGTTACGGAAACGACTTGATTGCAGTAATTGCCTCAAATTTTTTTGCAACAAAATATAATGTTACATTTTTGTCCATTCCTGTTTCACTAGTTTAGTTTTTTAAATGGGTTCCACAATTCCAAAAACAATGCCTGATCTTTGGCTAATTTTCAGTAATTGTTTTATTTAATATTACTTTTGTCAGTTTCAAGTTATTACAGGGACCATTGTGGACTTTTTACTCCCTAATAAAGGGATATCAACAATTTTGTCCACGTTTGTATGTTAAAAAAATCTTTGCTTGATATTCCAGCCATGTTTAATTAGTTGCCAGCAAACATTTGTTAAAAAAAATTACACCACTGTATTGTGTGTTTTAAAAATCTGCTAGTCAAATGGGTTCAAATTTAAGCCAGGGTCAGCTCTTTATCTCTCCATGAAAGTGATGACATTTTCTTTCTTAGAGTTTTTTTTTTTTGTTTGTTTTTTTCAGAAAGACAATCCCATTTCCTTTCTTTAAAGTGAACACACCATCTGTCAGCAAGCTTGTAGTAGTGGGACACTAAGTAAACTCTTATCAAATCACAAACGTACGCACAGGGAAGCCAAACGTGTTGTTGAGGTTGATTTGAGCTGAGTCCAAAAAAGTTGATGATGTTTTTTTCCCAATGACCCTTGTTCTTTTTATTACAGGCCTAACTGGCCAATCTGGTAGACACACATGCAGTACATACATTATGGAAAATAGCCTAAAGTACTTTGGGTGTTTGTACATGTGTAGTTCTTTTTTTAATTTCTTCCAGTTATTTTATGTGGGTATGTGTTCAAACATTTTCTTGGTATCTGTGTGAAAGAAAGAACAGACAGACACAGCATTGACAGAGCTGATTGTATTAGAGATGAAATTAGGGTCATGTTGCAATTCACTCACTGTGGTCTTATTATTCTGATCTGTCTGTCGGACTTTTCCGCCGCAGAGAGACAGCTGGACCTGGTAACACGATCCAGACCGCCAGCTACCCACACAGTACCTCGCAGTCAAATCAATACCCAGAGCCGATGTAGACATACAAA
Organism: Alfaro cultratus; assembly: GCA_903066825.1. Classification (NCBI taxonomy): domain Eukaryota; kingdom Metazoa; phylum Chordata; class Actinopteri; order Cyprinodontiformes; family Poeciliidae; genus Alfaro; species Alfaro cultratus. The sequence goes on from CAEFZX010027028.1 coordinate 104,038, forward strand.
AGACAAGTTCATACAAAAAATAAAAAATAAAAAAAATCATTCTCTTTACTTCTAGTTAGTGAAAACAATAATAAGGATAAACTTAGAGTACTCAAACCACACAAGAGAGTCAACATCCTCCTTTTTCCTTTTTTGGGAGAGAGAATGAAACAAGGTTATTTTTTGCCTTTTTTTTGTTATCGAAACTATGAAGACAGAAGCAAATAGATAACTGAGAATGCGTGTGGAGGTGTTAGGAAAAGCCCTGTGGCAGGGAAAGGTAGGGGAGCTGTGAGTGGTGGAGAGGGAGGAGGCAGATTCTCTGTACCATCGTGTGGCTGAAACAAATCCCCTCTCTGCTCTCCTCCTCACTCCTGCTCTGTGTGAGGAGAGAGTTTGGCCTGGGGCACATGTTCAGATATGGGTGCTAGTGATTGGTTTGCTGCCAACGGTGGCAGAGGTCAAGTTGCTCTGTGCTTTTTTGTTGTTTTCTCAGAGTCACTGTTGAATTCAATGCTTCTGAAGCCATGTTTCATTATTGCAGTGAGTTGTGCTCATAGTTGCACTTCATGTGCTTGTTTCCTTGCTATTTTTACTCTTTACACAGTTTGCTAATCCAACACCACAAAGTGAAATAAATTCTTTCCTCTCTTTAATCTGTGGTTGATTGAATTGCATCTCAACACCTACAGAATACTCAGACATAATTTTACAGAGCCCTTGAGCAGGTGTGTTTCAGATAAAGGCGTTATCAGTTTGCTGCCAAAAAGAGCAAAACATGGTTCTGCTGATTAAAAATTAGGGGAACTAATTAGTCTTAAGGATAGTCCCAAGTGAAACAATGAGCAGTAAAGAGATATTATTAGGCATAAGTCATCAATTATTAACTTAATAGAAAATGAAGACAAAAGGAAAAGTCTTTCAAAGTTGCGTTCTTCAGAGACAAAATAAATGTTCACCCCAGTGGATCACAGTCACAAAAGTGCTCAGCTGATTGACCTAATTCAGTTTTTGCAGTTGTGTGATTTCAAATATTGAAGTTACATCTAAAGTTAGATGGCCTGTTTTGATTACATATGCCCATATTTCTCAGCTTATAAGTAAAGTCTTGTTCTCTGGTTTCTCTGTGTGTTTATGTGGTGCTGGTGGGAAGTAGGAGTTGGGATGGAGGGGATAGGGGCCCTCACAATGTTCTACCATTGTTTTCATACTCATGTGTTGCCATTTCATTCTTTTATTGTGATGACTTACTGAAGTGGGTGTGTCAGAAAGGGTCGGGGGTCCTTAAAGGGACAGAGGTCAGTCTCATGGCTGTAATGTGAAGTCTGATTTCTTTTAAGTTAAGTCATTTTCATCATAACTTAAGGTAACATGGTATAAAATGGCACTGGAAAATGCATAATACCCCCACACCTAACCTTCTTTTAATGACTGATGACATTTGCATTGATATTGTATTAATATTAGTTACAGAAAAAAATATGTATTTACTCCATATATAGTGGCATACTTGAGTAGCCTGGAGCTATCTCAAAACACTTTAAACTGTACTAGATAGACAACCCCCACTAAAGTTTAAAGCAAATCTTGCCCTCTTACTAAGTTAAGTTAGTTCTTTCTCCAACTTTGTTCAAGTTGTTTGCCAGTCTCTGCGACCATTTGTTTGTTCCAGTCTGCAGTGAGTTTGCCCTCAAACATGTTATTTTAACCCTTGGTGTGTGCTTGTGTGAGTGTGTGTGTGTGTGTGTTTCATCCATTGTCCTCTTGCGTCTGAGACGGGAACCAAGCCCTCATAAGACTGATGTGTGTCAACACCATAGATACCAACATCATGCTCCACCGGACCCTATTTTCCATCATGTTTCTCGCAAACATGATGGAAGGTGTGTGTGTGTGTGTGTGTATGTATGTGTGATGAGCATCACTGTGAGGTTCAGTGATTTGAAATAAGAGAAGTTATGAGGGGAACACTGATCATAAAAAATTATGGGGCATTAAATCATACTGAAATTTAAATATGCATTAATATTATTCTGTGCTCAAAAATTTTATATTTTATTCTGGTGGAATATTTGAGTTAGTTTTAGGGTTCAGCCCAACTTCATTAACATATTTTATCTATCTAGTTAAGACTTTCCGTCAAATCCTCACATTTCCTCCTCCATTCCCCGCTCTGTTAGACTTTTAGCCGATACCTACACTTCTTCCTATTTTCTTTCCGTTCTCCCTGCGTTCTCCATTGGCTTTTTGGGGGTCTCATAACCCAGTTGTACTTCATAGAGACTGGAAATGCGCTTGAGCAGTGAATAATTCGGAACATGATAAATCCCACCTTAAATCCAGCCATGAGACTCCAACAGGGTTCCACATGTAATTCTAAGCCCTATTATAGACCGCTAATGCCGGTGGAGGATGGCGAATCACGGCGGAGCCTGCAGCCATGTAAGAATTAGAAATAAATATGCATCGGTACCAGATAAATATAGCAAGAGGCAAATCTGCCATGTGCCTGGGTGTGTGTGTGTGTGTGTGTGTGTGTGTGTGTGTGTGTGTGTGTGTGTGTGTGTGTGTGTGAGTGTGTGTGTGTGTGTGTGTGTGTGTGTGTGTGTGTGTGTGTGTGTGTGTGTGTGTGTGTGTGTGTGTGTGTGCGTGTGTGTGTGTGTGTGTGTGAGAGAGAGAGAGAGAGAGAGAGAGAGAGAGAGACCACTATTTGCTGCCGATGAGAAGAATTTGACAGTTCTCTGGGTAACTGATGGATTAAATTCAGTGGCTAAGGGGTTGGAGTTAATGTGCACCATAATTTAGTAAAAAGAAAGCTCAATAAAAAAATTTTGTTTGCATTTAAAGAAATTTGTTCCACTGTCAAGTCTTGTGCACCTCATTCCAGAGCTTGGATTACATTTCTCGAGAGTGGCAATTGAGGTTTCCATCAGTAGTATTTATCTGCTGGATCTGCTCATTGACTGCGGAGTTACTAAATTAGGACTCTAAGCTACTCTGGATAGAGCTCTTGCTCGAGTGCTGGGTTAGACTTTTGGTCTATAAGGCCCCTTTGAAGTCAGAAGTATAAGTGTAATATTATTTTACTGAGCCTCTACCAGACAATTTTTTTTATGCATTTTTCTTTGGGCTTCACTCGCTGCTTAGAGCTGTGGTCCAGAAGCTAATCTCCTCCTACTCCACAGTAAATAGCAGAATTATTGTAATTCACCACATTCCAAAAGCACAAAGTATCCTCATAAATCAGGTACCTAGCCAATCAGGAGAAAGGGTTTGATAAGTAGATTCATGACTAAACCCAATGCTCATTCAGGCTGCCATTATAATTTGCATGGCTTTCGAGTCATTGTCTCCTTGGTGCACACGTATGAAGATGGAGACTTAAAAATATTCTTTTTCATTTTAAGGAGCTAGAGACAGATCTTTGAACAGGTTTAAGCCATGTTTAAAGTTATGCAGGGCCACCAAAGCCTAAATTAAGACCATAATGTAACCTAATGAGTATAAGTAAAGTGTATATACTGCTCGTGGATATAAATATTCAAAGTAGAAAACAGAAATAGATTTAAACTGAAAATAGGGCTCCTAAATTGATAATTTATTAAATGTGACATGTCAGGCCCCCTATATTGTGTGTATGCAAAGAGTCACCATCTTTAGATACCATTGACACCTCTGATCATGCAGTGTGGTTACGGGATTCTTTTATTTATTTATTTATTTATTTATTTATTTATTTTAATTTATATAGGGTCAGAAACTTTATTATGGAAATTCTTTAACTTTGTCAACACTCAAAGTGAACATCTCAAATTTATATTATCTCATGATATCGTTACATAAACTTTTTGGATGTTACAGTGATTAAGCCAAAAAAAGAAACTTTAAACTGATTTGTACAGAAAACAAACAAATCCTATCAACAAAACTTCATTAAAAGACACTTCCCCTCAACCAATCCAATAGATTTTTCAGATTAGGATTTCTCAAAACAGTAAAGTAAATCATTTAAGAACATCAGAATGAGGAGATACAGGGAGGATTGGAGAGTCTGCCACAGAAAAGGTTGAAGAAGGACTGGCATATTACGGACTGATGCAGGAATCGCCTATGGAAAACTAGGTGGATAAATCAGAGACCTCCTAAATTGTTGGTAAGATCAGACTTTCTCCTCTAATGCTGTCACATTTTCTCAGTTTAGTCTTGGAATTATCTCTTTCAACAATGTAATTTTATAAATAAGTCATACATTTAAATGCCCTTCCTTTGAAAGATGAAAGGTATATATATATGTGTGTGTGTGTGTGTGTGTGTGTGTGTGTGTGTGTGTGTGTGCTGCTGCCAGTCTTGGATTCTCTTGTAAAAGAAATTTTTAATCTCAATGGCCTTTCTAAAAGTCAGTACAGTGCATTCAGTTTCTTACATCTTTGTACATTTATAATTGGCTTGATGGTATATCTGAGACATTATTTACAGAGGTAATCAGACACAATATGTACAGTATATGTTATAGATTATTTCACCTGGTCTCTTGCATTAAGAAGTGTTGAAATATCATGTGATCAGGGGTGCCAATCAAATGTATAAATGTTGACTCCGTGCTGTTAATGTGAAAAATATGGTCCTGAGCCAAATCCTCAGTTTTTTTGTTTGTTTTTTTCTCATGTTTTCCTCCTATGTCAATTCTAAGAAAATGCCTGGGAAGTGTTTCAGGCATTAATTCTAATATGTGGGTAAAACTTCTGGACAAAGAAAAAAAGCCATTAAAATCAATGAAAGCCATTCCTTTCTGGTTAAAAGAAGGAAAAAAACAATGTTTTGTTACATTAGATCTAGCCTTTCTAACAGACGGCGTTTGTGTGATGACAATGGAGGTATTTTAAAACAAATCCACTACTGATGTAGTTGTTTGGTGATACATGAAGCCACTTATCGTTTGATTAGGTTCATTCATTTTTGAGAGCAATGTTGTTGATTCACTGAAGTTTCATTTACTAACCTAATGATGGGAGAAATCCAAACTGTGCAAGGGTGTGATCAGCAGTCACAGGCTGCAGCACACAGGGTTTAATGAAGTCTTCATGTTCTTTATGTTGGGATGCCATTCGGAGTGGTGATGTGTTGGTTAACAGACACAGATGTGTCCTGGCATGCAAATACTCAAAAGAGAGTTCAGCTTTTGAATCCATACCTCCTCAGACGAACCGGACTTTCTAGAGTTTGATTAAAGTGGATTAAGCAGGACTGGTGTGAATCCAACCTAACTAATTAAAATACTAACAGTTCTTAAAAGTAAAAGCCATTCTACTTGATTTACTTAGGAATTTTACATTAACCTGTCTTAACACATGTCTTTTTCTTTGAACAGGACTTCATATTTATAGTCATTATGGGATCAGCATTATGACTTATCAATTTTCAAAAAATGGACAAGTGGTTCACAGCACTACATTAAATATTTTTGCACTTTGAATTAAATATCTGTGTGTTAAATGTGTTAAATTAGGTTGAGCGATAACAGTACATTATTTGAATTTATAATACAGTATTTTAGGAACGACTAAGTGAGCTAAAAGGAGAATATTACATTTACAAAAGAATTAAAACTTGACCTGAAATTGTTTGCCAGAGAATTAAGGCTTGGGTTTGACTTTACCCTCACAGACTTGACACTGGACTTGAAGTTGTACCCCAAACACTAGAGACCTGAGTTGTCTCTAGTGTTTGGGGTACACTAAAGTCTGTTTCCCACAACAGACTTTAGATTTAACTTTGACTTTCTGGTCTCCCTTCACGTGGACTTGGAAAAAGTGAGCATATATGTTTCTCACCCTGTTCAATCTCCTTTACTGTGATTCCAGACATTGTACTGCACCTCTTTGACATCTTGTTGAGTTGTCACTTGTTACAGTTAACATGTAAGAACTTACTCTGTAATCCCCTGCTGGTTACTGAGTTACAATAGCGGTTACTGTTTAATTAAGTATTTTGCTGTATTAGAGGTCTCTATTTAAGTGTCAAATGGCTTATTAGGAAACTCTTCTTTTATGTTTTGACACAGAGTGAAAGATGAGGTTTTTTTTCTCTTTCCTTTTTCTGAAAGCATATTCTAGTTTTTGTTCTCTAACAGTGCACTGTGGCATTATGACACGGTATTTGAAAATCTCCAGTTTTGTTGACTTATTAATTGCTTGTGTCTTCTTGTCTGAGAAGTGTGAAGATGACAATGCACGCTGTGCTATTCTCTTTAGATAGTGATAGTGATTTCGGTAGGGGGTTGCAGTTAGTGGGTGGAGGGGGTTCTTCTTCACTCTGCGCTCTGTCTTCCCTCTCTCTCTGCTCATCAGACTTCTCCGTGGAGCACTTAGCCCTGAGGAGAAGCCGTGGGTGGGGGTCTGTAACTTTTGATGAATGAATACATCTCTGACTCACTCTTCGTTTTATCTGACTTTTTAATCTTGACTTTCTCTCTCTCCATCCATCTCTCTTTTCCCAATTTCTCCTTTTCTTACCCACTACAGAGTCACTTCTTTCTCTCTTTTTGGCCTCTACTCCTTGCTTAAGATGGCGGTTGCTGATTTAATTGGATTGTGCTGAACTCTGGCTCTCAGTTGCATCTCTTATGAACATTTGCGAGCCCCTTTGACTCAGGCTTACTGTGAAGTTCTGCTTTCTAACACTGACTGAACTTTGCTTCTGTGAGATTGTTGCCTTTTCTTTATGTCTTTTCAGGTATTCTGTGCAGCTGAGGGTATCAATTATGTGTTACACACATTGAAAATAGAAGGGAAACCATAGGCAGCGCTGAACATGAAATCAGTGCAGCTGATATGAATTTGTTTACGTGTTCAGATTCTGTGAACGCCAACAGAGACTTAGTCATCCAGGGAGAACAAGGCTATCACACATACCCTTTCCCCACACAAGGCTCACATCCTTGGGCTGGCCCGATGTCTCCCTTCATACCCTCTTGCCTCTTTCCTCTTTTCCCTTTCCCTCCTCTCCTCGCTGCTCTGCTTTTCCCTCACCTCCCTGAGCTCGATTGAGGGAGATGATTAAGACATCAAAAGCTGTGCCTCACTGTAGATCAAAACTCAGGGCTGACGGGTGGGAGCTTGATCCCACATAGACTTCCTCTGCATCCCCACAGCCGGAGATTTGCCATTCCCAGCAGCTCTTCTGCTCCACTCCATTAGTATCTCCATGCCAATCGGAGGCTCCCTGGGGTCCGACATGTACCCAAGGATGAGTCGGGACTGTGCAGACGACCTCATCCATGTACTCGCAGGTGTCTGAGTAGTAAAATATAGTAAGTGTTACAGAGTGTTGTATTTTTTAACCTCCTCTTCACAGAGCAGCCCACTGATTATCTCTCTTCCCTTTGCTTTACTTTTCACTTTTGTTCTGTTCCTGGAGGGGCTTTAGTTCCATGCAGTTCCACGCTCCAACTCAAGCTTAAGTTAGCAGTCTTTGGAATTTTTTTCTTTTTAATTTTGGTCCTGTGATTAAGGTGGTGACAGGGAGAGCAAGAACAAGAACTATGGAGGAATGCTAGAAGAGGCTGCATGTAAAACAAAGCCCTTCATTTAGCACTCTCTTAGTGACCAGACATATAAGAAGGTTCAGCTTTACTCTGATCTGAGCAGAGAACCTTCTTCCTCATATTTGCTGTGCCACCGATGCAGCTTCAAATAAACTGCTAATGGAACTTCTTGTGGATTTCACTTGACTTTTGTCTGAGCGACCAATGTCTCAGGAGGTAGGAGTTTTTCCTGTGATTGATGTGTTGTCAACCCTTGCTCTGTTCACCTGAGTGTCCAACACTTCAACCATGTTACCTGGTGGTGATGGTTAGAGGGCCCGATTATACAGCAGACAGGCTTCCGTCAGTCTGACCCAGGGCAGCTGTAACTACAGTGTTGCTTACCACCTTCAGTGCATGAATGTGTGTGAATGAGGGAATGATTGAATGTAGTGTAAAGCACTGTGGACCAGATAAGGCGCTATACAAGTATAGACCATTTACTATTTGCCTTTCCCTCCTCCATAAAGGCCAGATTTGTGGAGTGTAAGTTTAATAGATGTCATGTTAGTTATGACATGACAGCTATTAATCCATGTTAGTGGATTTCTGCTGCTCCTCTAGTTACCATTGCCTTCTGCTTCATTGTCTACTGTAATCCATGATCTGTCAGTTTAGGCAGACAACCAAGTATTGGTATGTTTGCACTTGTAATATTATTTTCAGTTTTAGGATTTTTTAAGCATATTTTTTAGAATATATAATCATACCTCTTACTTCATAATTGTGCTCTTGGTTACTACATAAAATCCCAATAAAATATGTTTGTAGTTGTAACTTGACAAAATTTGAAAGAAATTCAAGAGGCATCCGTTCTTGTGTAAGACACAAATATGCAGCAAAGACACAGTTAAGCAAGCTCAAAGTGGGTAGATGCTCATTTTGGAATTCTCCTTGAAAAAAAAAATCACTTATCATCTCACCGGTGCTGTAAGTCTCAGCTGTGGATTTGCAGTCTAGCAGTTTGGGTCATGCAGCTTTATTCCGGGCACTTCTGTTTCAGGATCCCGGTGCAGAGATTTCTTCTGCCCCTCTCATCCACAGCAAACACACAAGAGGACTAGCCCTCCATCATCTCCCAGGCTTTAATTGGGTTCTTATATCTCTTTATTTTACTGTCAGCATTATACCTCTTTCATTGTTCTACAGCACCCACCTCTTGTGCGTCCCAACTCCAATCTCTATTCTGTACCACCACCACCAATGAGACTTTTTTGGTGTTTCATGGAGTAAGCACTTTCCTCTTCTGAAATTCATTTTGACAGTTAGGCTGGAAATAAAGTGGAACCAGCAATATGCCCATATCTGGTCCCACCCCTTTCTTTTTCTTCTTCCCCACCCTGTATTATCTTCTTTTTTTCATTTGTTCTATTTTAACCATTATTCTTCCCACACAAGGCACATTGTTAAATCACCTACAGAGTATGCTCAATTGTAAAGGTCTGTTTGCTATAATTACATTTTTATGAGAATGACAAAGAAAAGTCCTTACCTTTTGATCTTTATCAACTAACAGTAAAAATGAACACAAAAAAAAGTGGTGCACCAAAAGATTATGTTTGATCATATGGAAAATGGATAAAGAGAAGAGTAAATAAAAAAAATCATATAAAAAAATCAAATCAAAATCAAATTTTATGAGTTCAATACCTGTATAATGTGATGTGCATAAGCTAACACCACACATCACCATGACAACTCCAATAGTGAAACATAGGCTACATTCATACAACAGGTCTTGATGCTCAACTCTGATGTTTTGCTAAAATGAGATTAATGCATAGTTGGACACATTATTAATTAAATGCGGCCACAATCAGACATCTGGGTAAATAGTTTATGACTCCACATTGCCCACGTGCTCAGAAGAAAAACACAAAGCTCACTGTTTTCAGAAGTAAAAATGGATGCTGCTGTCTATAGATTAATTTTAAAGTTGTTGAGTTATGAGATCTGATCTCAAGATTATAACAAGGTGAAGGAAGCCAAAAAAAACTAAAACAACTACTAGCGTGACCTTTTGTGAAGCATTGACTCCAATTCCTACAGAAAAGTCTGTGTGGATGTGTAGGAGTGGTGGAATTGTGATGTGATCTGCTTCACTGACACAAACTTCTTTCATAATTTATCAGAATTACAATTTTCAGTCACTGTTCACATCAGTGAGTCTGACTTTTCCTGTTGCAGAATTATGATGCATGTCTGACGTCATTAATGTAAAACTTGGATAATGGTGACATGACTGTTAAGACTGCAGATGCTTTGAAAAACTATTGGATATCTATCCAGTTTAATATCACATATGGAAGTGGCGCAAATCTGATTTTTTGAACGGTGAGAAGATTATAATCAGACTGCTCAGATTGTTGTGAAGAAGTCAGATATGGGTTGCAAATGAGCAAAAAAATGGATTTGGGTCACATTTGCCTACTGTGTGGACATAGACATAGTGGTCTAAGAAAAGAGTGTGATACAGGATGACACAACTACAAACCTATTATGACGGCCATCCACATAAACAGCCTGGTCGACCAGGAAAAACCCCGAATGAAACCTGGTGGTTGCAGCATTATACTGTGTGGATGTTTTTGTTTCACCATGGATAGGAAACCACTCCTTTGCTTCGGTAATTACCGTGGAAACCTTTTCAGTCTTTAAATGTGTAAAGCTACATTATTTAATTTTTCATTTGTTAAAAAAATGACTAGCTATGCACCTTTTTATTATTTCTAAAATCCATTGAAGTTTGCTGTTTGTTGGCCCATTAAAATTGTAGACACTTAGAAAACCATTGTATGAAAGTCATATTCCTGAAACATTAACTTTTTACTCCGTATACTTATAAGCTAACAGTGTTACTAGAGGGCTGATACATCTGGCTACATACACCGTGTTAAGTGGCAGTTTAGTAACTATGTGACTGCCTGACTGAACACCCTTACTCTCCCTGAGATGATGCTGTGTGATGCAACTGGCTGATCCAGAACAGGACTGAGGGGGCAATATCCATAATTGCTGTTGAACCAAGCAGTGGCTTTTCTTACATGATTTTTCATCATGGCTAAATGTTTGGTTTTTTCCCCCTAGGATGCTAAGCGTTAAGGGATCATGACTACAACCATGTTAGTGTGGTGGATTTGAACCTTTAGGGATGTCTTAGCCTCAAAGTCACTTCTCAGTCTAAGAGATGTACTAACATAAGAGCAAGAACTGAACCCGGCATGCAAAGATGCAAGCAGATGCAAGCGCGCACATCAATGCATGACCACATACACATGATGCCCAGACAGTTACTTTTTATCAGTTCAAGTTGAAAAATCCTACAAAATTCAGAGTTCTGACATGTAAGTTCTGTCAAAGTTAATCTACCAAATCATTATTTTACGAATTACTTTAAGGTTCTATTAATTGTTGCTGCACCTTCTAATCAAATTAACTTATATTGGAATGACAAGATCCAGTGAGTTTTGTCTGCTTTTATAATTCTTAACTCATAATTTCTGAGTTCTGATCAGAGCCTCAGCAAAATGAGTGGCAGTCGAATGAAGATTGCACGTTTACCAGAGAGACAAATGTTTCTTTTGGACCATCCAGACCTAACTCTACGGTAGCTGTGGGCAGCCCTTCGAAACCTGACATGGAATACTGATATTATACTGACAGAAAACTAAACCTTCTCCATTCATTGCAGCTTTCTATTTCTTTTTTTATGTCCTCTTGTTACCCTGTGGTGCCTTCTGGGTATTGACAGCAACCCAACCCAACACACCAAGGCGGACACAAAATGACAAATGATGCCACATTGTGACCAGCATTAAAAAGACACAGGATTAAGTACAACCCAAACGTTCCACACATGAACATAAAAACATTAAAGAGTAACCTCTCCTTTAACCATGACTGTACATATATGGTAATGTCAATAAAAGACTCAATTATACAAACTAAAAAGCACTATCACTATAAACAAATTGTGTCCAATACAGAAATCTTACATTTTATAAGTGAACAAAAAATGTAAAAGAGGAATTAGCTCTTTGCATTTAATTTTTGATTGAATACATTTGGAGACACGACCAGTAACAAGAAGTGTTTTGTTTTTTTGTTATTTTTTCAAAATAAACCGCTTACCCTCAGTGACTAATCGGCTCATAATGTAGTGGAGAGGCCAATAGAGAGAGGATCTGAGGCAGAGTGGAAGGTCAATGCCCAGTTCCTCATCTAAAATAGCCTCAAAATGTGCGACGTAAGCCTCCCATTAATAAACCTTTCGAGATGCTGAGAAGTGGCCCAATGCCTGTTTACATTCGTTGGTGATACTTGAAACCCAGAGAGAGCAGGGACAGGAAGAGAAAGTCTCTTAGGGAGGGGAAGAGGAAATAAATTACCAGGATGGTCCAGGAAGTGCGAGGCAGGTAATTGCAGTTGACAGTCCAGTCTGCCACACAGTTAATTTGAGCGTGAGCCCAGGTCCCCTCTACTGCAGCGCGCCATGCTTTTACACAGCACAATCTGTCTGCATACGTACATGCCCAGACATCATCTCTGCATCTTTCTCTGGTTCTCCTCCTGACAGTGGAATTATGTCGTCAGCAAGATATGAGCCACCGTGCCTCTCCTGGTGGGTGTCCTTATTTTTCCTATATTTTATTTTTCACTGAGAAATACCGAGTTTTGTGCAGGGTGATAGTGTAACTGTCAGTGATAGGGCGTCATCCTTAACTCCCTCTGACAGGTGGACTGTTATATCTTTGAGGGAAAATAATCTCTTACTGCTTTAAGAGCAAAAAAATAAATAAATATTCCACCCTTTTGCTTTGGTGAAGAGCTGTGAGAAAGGCCTCTTACCTAAATCTGCTTTGATCAGTTAATGAAAGCCATTATTTAGAAAGCTGATTGCTTTTTCAAAGTGAAGATGCAGGATGGCTAGCTGTACTGTTCTTTTACAACAGTTTTAGTTAACTTGATTGTGATGTATTAGAATTTATATATGCATGCTTTACCAATGGAAGGTAGAAACCTACCTACAATAAATGAATTTCCTAATACATGACAGTGAGCAGCATGCCTTTTATTTTGTGTGCTTTGACTGCAAACCAAAATCAAAGCCCCAATTTCTCTACAGGTAAATTTCAATAAATTATACCATCATCAAAAAGGTTATTTATTTAAGTGACATTTATTTCTGGTAATTTTAATAACTTTGGTTTATAGCTAGCAATAAAAAAAAAAAACAAGTTCAGTTTATGTTCATGCTTTGGTATTCAAGCATGGGGAAGACTGAAATTTGTCCAGCAGAAAGTCACAAACACAGAAAGTCACAAAGTTCAGAGGCAGGAAAAAATGTGAAGGACTAAGGCACACGTTGGTTTGCTGGAGATTCCTAAGGTGTGCACACCACACGCTGATCCATTCAGGATTTATTCAATGGACACCCCTGAACCAGCAACACATTGAGAACTGTATTACTTGGAATAATAATAATAATAATAATAATAATAATAATAATAATAATAATAATAATAATAATAATAATAATAATAATAATAAAAATAATTGGACTGCTACGCAGTGGTCGAGTGTCCTTTTTTCAGTAGAAAGTAAATGTAATTCATTTGGTAATCAAAGTCCCAGACTCTGCAGGAAGAGTGGTGAGTTACAGAATCCACATTGCTTGATGTCCTCTAAAGTTTCATCAGTCAGCTATCATTTGAAGAGCCATGTCATCGGCGAAAGTGTGTCCACTATTTAATAGCCGGTCCAAAACTAATGAAGATATCTACCAATGAATATCCGAGCATGCCTTATTTACCTCTGCATTATGGAGATGCTGGACTTGGCACCCACAGTAAAGTACCAATATCAAATTTAATGACCATCGTATCGTTGTGTTTGACTGGCCACCAAACTCATCTGCTTGAATCCCTACACATTAATAAATGGCACATTGTCAAAACGAAGATAAGAAACACAAAAGCAATGCAGACCACAAAATCAACCTGCGCTTCCATTACACCTCCGCAGTACCACAGGCTGATAGCCTTCATACCCTGACACATTGATGCAGTACTGCTTGCAAAAGGAGACACAATCAATTATTGAAATGATATATTTATAGCACATTTCAAGAGTTAACAGTATCTTCTCATTTTTTGCTTTTTTTTTTTTTCCTTTTGTAATGGTCTTCTGTAATTTAAAAATTTTATGACAAAGTGAATTTTGTGTATTGCTAATAACGATAAATAAACATTCGGACAAAACAAGTCTATTTGAGTTAGAGTCTGTTTCAATACCAAATAAACCCCTCCACATGTTTAGGAAGGAGTCAAATAATGTTTTCATGATCCTGGCTATTTATTGAGTCTTAATTACTCACACAGATGCTGCAGAAGTGCATCAAGCTCTAAATTTACTCTGCTCTCCTCAGTGTTAAGGTTGGGAATGCCCAGTGGCCTCTTGGTTTACTGTACCATGGCTGACATCTACCCCTCTGGTCCCACATCCCTGCAACCACTTGACATTTCTATCGACATTTCCCACGGTGCTCGCACATTAAAGGGCGTGACATTTCATTTGCACATGATGTTGATTAAAATACACCCCTATGGTCTGGAGAAAAGAGGGGCACAGGTTCTTTTGTTCCCTACATTTTGGAAAACTGAGATGAGATTTGGGTGTCAGTACAAAACGAGCCAGCTAAAAAGATTAAGAAGGACAAGCTTAAATAATTTTTGAGGCGATCCAAAAAATGATTTTGCAAGTTTCTTTGAGCCCCAAAAGCATGTGAAAACATTCTATCTCAGAATACTTCTTTATGCAAATAAGTCCTGATTTGAATCGAGCTGAATTCCCCCAGAGCCCATCAGTGGCAGGTCATATTTACATCTGTGTCAGGCCACCTGCATTGTGCTGCTGTCTGCTGATGTGTTAGCCCCAGCTGGGCTTGTATGATCTGACTCCAGGCCAGGTCTCACCTGCCAGCTCCTATTGTCTCCTTCACTTTACACTGGCCTGAGGCCTGTCACTGATGGGCAGCCTGCCGTCCACTCTAAACGGCTGGCTTCCAAAGACATTCCCTGATGTCTCTTCTGCTGTGCCTGAAACTACTTCTGACAACACATCTCAGATGTTTATTTTTTATTCAGTACATGGTCATTCTTTGTCTGCTGCAAAACATAGATTGGACTTTCAATTTGACCTTTGCACAGGTTCCCTACACTCTATTTTCCATTTCAAAATTGTAAACTTTTAAAGACTTGGACTCTGTTTTTACTGACATGGATATTCTATTTCTATATTTTAAAGTTAGAGGTGCTAGAGAAAGTGTCAGAGTTGCAAGAGGTTTCTCCAGCTGTATGGAACACTTAGTAACGCAGAATTGCTAATATGTCATCTATTGCTTGTTGCTGCTATTGAGCAAAAAGGTTTTGTATTCTGCTGCGAAATGTTAGATCTCTTCGTACCAATGACACAGCTCCTGATGTCACTCTAAGTCAGTTGTTTTGCTACCAGATACTGTACTTCTACACGCAGTGGAGCTAAAATAA
The DNA here is from genome assembly GCA_903066825.1 of Alfaro cultratus. NCBI lineage: Eukaryota > Metazoa > Chordata > Actinopteri > Cyprinodontiformes > Poeciliidae > Alfaro > Alfaro cultratus. Next base: position 119,146 of record CAEFZX010027028.1, read on the forward strand.
AATGACATTATTTACCAAAAGTGAAACTTTTTTTCCTAGTTGTTTTATTTATTTATTTATTTTTTGCCTCTGTATAATAGTGTGTAGCTGGAGAATCTGTTGAGTCTCCACCAAGGACATGTGACCTCCACCTTCCAAGGCCAGTGATTGTTTTCAGTGTTACATACTTTAGTTGGTTCTTTTTTGGAAAATTTAATTTCAGTGAAAAAGAATGACATGAGCTCATATTTTTCCATTCTGTGTTTTTTTTCCTTACCATAAATTCCCATTATTTTAGAAAAAAAACAATCCTCTCAGGTTTCCACATGTTTTAAGCCTAGATACTGCTTGTGAGTGTCTGATGGACAGGGGTATTAGCTGAATTTATCACACAAGAATAATTGTAATGTTTAAAAAAAGTATTAAAAGCAGAAGACATATAAAGAGATGAGAGCCAGAGGGGTATCAGTGACATTTTAGTAGAAGTAATTTATGTACCTTTGGCCCTAATCCCTCAATATACACATTAATTATATAGATTTATAGTTAATAGTGACCATCACTGACCTGTCTTGCCTTTCTGATAGCAAAACTATAAAAGCATCAGTCTCTGAATTAGATTAAATTACCACAAAATGAAACAGTCAAAAAAAAAAAAAAAAACACTTCACACTTAAGGTAAACGTTTATCCTCAAGCAGTCGATGAGAGGCTTGAAAATTGTAACATAGTAACCTAATTAGGAGCTTGTGATTTAATACCCTGTGACCGAACAGTAGTAACACCGCAAGAGGTGCTGGGGTTAATAATAGCCTGTGAGCAGCTTCATGTAATAGAACCATAATATGATAATTAGATCACTTTTAGTCAAACTTATCTGTGCAGATAAAAAATACAGCAAAGCACATGACATCATGTCATCCCTCATCTTCTATAATCAATTAGACAAAACATTCAACATTCATATTTGATGTTGCCCCTACCGGAATCTGCCATAGCTACAGATTTTAGATCAATTAAATGTCTTGGAAATTATTTAACTTAGCAGCTATTATGAGGAAGATGCCCTTCAACCTTGAAGGGGTTTTTTTCCCAACAGTTTCACTGATACAGCTGTAGTGTGAACAGACCTTTAGACTTAAACCTTTCATAACTTCCTGCTCTCCTGCAGAGTTCAACTGAGCAGCTGGCTAATATGAATTTGTCAAAAGAAATGTTGTTTTGTCACTACAAAAATATTTTTTGACATCATAATGTAACGTGGCTTCTCAAAACAATTTGTGTTTGTGTTTCATACCACTTACATCCTTTCTGCTTATATGAAAACCATTAAAAGAACTAGGGAATATGAAGATTAAACGTCTTTGTTAAATTGAATTATTTCAGAATATATCAAAAAGTTCAATATAAGAAACTGTACTATTGTTTTTGTGAAATTAAGTTTACCTCCATAAAAAAAATAGTCGTGACATCCTACGTCCAACCAAGTTCATCAAGATGTGGTCTTGTGAAGAGTTTCATTTTATTACCCTATATCTTCTGTAGACATTTAGGTTTTTGTGATCGATTCTTGGATATTATGTAGTGGTAACTACCTGGAAAAGTGCAGTTCAGATTCAAGAGGCACTAGTGATATTGATAAGTTATAAAACTGATTTGATTCTGAAAGTCAGAGAGACTGGTTGGTTTTTGGACACTGAGGTCATTTAAAGTAGGTTACAGTTGATAAATCTTTTTTCTTTAACTGACTATGGAGTGTAATCGGCCTATCTTTCCTGACAAGCAAATGTAGTTAAGTATACTTCAGTAGCTTTGCAGTAAACCCTTGCAATCTGGGTGCACCAACTAAAATTCATACCAGCAGCTCGCTTCAGACACAGTAAAACTATCACAAGCAGCCATCAAGTTATGAAGACAACAGTTATGTAATCAAGGCTATCAGCCCTCCTCAGCGAAATAATTTGCAGTGTCTACAACAGGAGACACAAACAAATACAGTACATCTGATATTCCTTTCTCGGAGCAGTCTGGCTGCAAGAGCCTCTGGTCTTCTGAGCTGGAGAGAGGACAGCATGTCTGCAAAGAAATGGATGCATACGCAAAGAGAATGGGAATACAGAAAGCGAGTAAAAAGACTGATAAAGCAAAAGTGAGAGACAGGAAGACAAAAGGGGGAAGAGAGTGAAGAAGTGAGCCTAAATTGGGAATCTATTACTAAGACTTGTGTGGAGCAGCCCCTTTCTGTCTCCCGTAAACACACAGAAATGTGTTCAAGTGCAGGGGGGCTTTATAAGTTTCCCCTTCTCCAGAGTAATGTGCTTTGAATGGCTGGTAAAATGGGACTGGGAGAATTTCATTCCCGCTGCCTCCCCAGGCGACTCACCTTTGGCCCGGCGATGATATGAGCCCTTTTCTATTTTTTCCACTTTTACTCTCCCTCGTTCCCTCTTTCTATCTGCGACTGATGGAGAGGAGGGGAAATAAATGGAGAGCAGGGGCACAGCAGGAGACGCAGGGATGGGGTGTGGAGAGATGCAGGCGAGGAGGTGGATTGGGATACAGGGCTTATTTATTTAGTGGAATGAGGCAGGTGCCTTATCCACAGCTCAGATTAGCTCATCTGTTTATGCGAAATGCCACACCATGGGAAGTGCGGTCATGTCACAGGAAGTACGGGAAGCCATTTTTCTCACTGTCTGCTCCTCTTGTGCAGACGGCTGGATTTGCATTGTACATAGCTGTCAGAAATTTATTGAGATCAACACTTCAGATGTCACCAGATTATTACTATGTAATCTAGCTTTTTTGTGTGTATTCTGTGTAGAGCGCAATTGTTTATTTTTTACTCCTCCTGGGAAAAGCAAAAAGTTCATTTCTAGTCTATTCTGAACAAATTACTTGTTTAATTTGACAACAGAAAAAAATGATTATGCAGTCAGTTTTTTTCATTCTCATTTTCCAAACAAAAACGAGAGTAAAACTTTCTAAAAAATCTGAAAAATAACTGACATTTTCAGTGATATGTCTTTGCATGGCAAATCATGGCTTCAATTCACTATCAAGCTGAGATTATGTGAAGTTGGAAGCATTTGTAATGTGGAGGACACTTTTGCCTGGGCAGGAGTGTCAAGCTCGTCAAATGCGTCTTTTTTCTCAACTGTGCGGCTCTTGGCAACTTGACTGGTCTGTCAAGGTTCTTATTGTAATTGTAGTTTGTGAAGTGTTTTATTTTTAATAATAGTTNTCTTGGCAACTTGACTGGTCTGTCAAGGTTCTTATTGTAATTGTAGTTTGTGAAGTGTTTTATTTTTAATAATATTTTATTTTGAAAAATATCAAAAATATTAACTGCAGCATACGTTCTCCTTCTTTCCAGGAAAGACGCTTTACACATGTCTATTGCAGTTACTTCAACAGAACAACTGGCACCAGCACAGTTAAACCAGAACGTTGTATAATGACACAAGTGAGACGTCGTGAGATGTCAGTGGAACTGACTTACCTTGTCCAGTTTTCAGCAGCCTGCACTAAGGATTCATTGTGTTGTTTATGCTCAAAGCAGGCAGAGCACTGAGAAAATCCAGAGTGGAGATTAGCGGCGTGAATATTTTCTTAACAATCTAGTGGAATGGGTGCAATAGAACCAGCACTAATGAAAGTAGTATTTTATTGTAAAAATGTGGCATCACAAAAAATTCGTTGTGATGCCCATGTTCCTCAAAGACAATAAGTGGCTCAAAACTAACATTTCTTATCTTCTTCTCAGACTAATGCTGTCCTTGCCCTGCTTTGTCAGTTTAGATGGTCAAGTCTTTGTAAGCTTTTAATTGTGCCATACTGTTTCAATTTCTGCATGATGAACTGAACAGAGCTTCTTGGATGCCCCAGGCTTCTGATACTGTTTTTGTAACCTGAGCCCACATCAAACGTCTTCACAACTTTACCCCAACCTTTTCCATGTGCCTTCATGATGCTGACTGTTCACCGATATTCTGTAATAAACCTGTATATATATTCAGATTACGTTACATATAAGGGGACTAAAACTCCCACAGGTAGATTTTGTCTAAGGGTATCACAGTGAAGTGGGCTGAACACAAATGAATGCCGCATGTTTGGATTTTAATTCTTTAAGAAAGAATTAAAATTAAAAAAGAATTTATTTTCTTCCCACTTGACAGTTATGCACTGCTTTTTGATTTTTACCAAAATTAAAAAAAAAAAATAGAAGCTTATGAATTTACTGTGACAAAATGTGAAAATGTTCAAGGGTATGTAAAGTTTTACAAGAAACTGTACTATTGCATTGTAAAAAGCCTTCCTGTAAACAGGTGCATGCATATTGATATTATTCATTATCTAAAATATTTCCTTTATGTCCTGTTCCATTAACAAGAAAAAAAAAAATACAATTAAAAGTGAACATACTTTGTGGTTTGTGTAATTGCTAGAGATTTCCATGGTCAACTTTTTCCAGAAGTAAACACTAAAGGTAAACCAGTTAATTTGTGTTAATCATTACACCAGACACTGAAGAAGATGCTTGATTTGCATTCCAGCAGCTCTTTGCGTTAGCTGAGAGTCTATCAAACGTTGGTGCAAAACGAAATAAAGAGCGACAGAGATAGAAAAATTATCTGCCTTTTAAATTGTTGGTACAAGAAGGTCACATTTTCCTCCATTAGGCCTGAACCTTTTCATTACCGCGTGATGCTTCCGCCGTTACGTACAATGAAAAGAGCATGGCCGTGCCACAACCTTTCACCTTTTTGTCCTCATGCGGAAAATCCTTCTGATAAGACGCGTAATGGCTGAGACATTATTGCATATGTGTGTATCTTTGTGTGTCTACCTTGCGCACGGCATGTGAGAGGGTCACAACCTCCCTGCATTCGCGGTTCCCACCCACATCTTCCTTCCCTCATCTTTCTCTATTCACTGAGCTGTGAGACTGATGCGGGGCGCGCTGTTTTGCTGCCATTAGAAGATGCGAATTAATGCATCCATGATGGCACCACTCACTTTTCCAGTGGTGAGAGTAAATGGAGCAGCCTTTCACAAACAATAAATCCCTGAGGGTCTCTCTTTTTTTCTAGCGTCTCCTTCTCACCTCTGAGCTCTGGCTTTTCATTTGTTTTATTTACATAGCCGCCTTTATGAGCTTTCATCAGCAGGTCTGCTTATATATGAAACTAATGGCTTCGCCAAGCAGTAATTCGAAAGTGTGCGTGCGTGTTTATGAGTGTGCTTGTTGGTGTGTGTATGTGCATCCATCCATATATTTTACGTGGTATTTCCGCTCCACTTCTGTGTGTGTTATCCTCTATCTGGGGGTAGAAAATCAGCATTTTCATTAAGACTTAATCTTTGACTTTCTGCTTTACACTCACCTCACTCTCTGTGTGCCTCAATTTATCATACCTGCATCTTCTATTGACTTCCTGCCACTTTTTAAGAAGGGCTTCTACATTTTATGCATCGTCATTTTTCACATTCATCTCGGTCTGATTGTGTGCAAATACAAATTTGTGTCTGTTTTATGGTCTCTTTATGTTTCTTGGAATCCTGGCCAGCCACTTTTATATTTTGTTATTTTATAGTTAGCAGTAAGGCCAGCAAGAAACACAAAAATAAACAGACACATTTATGTTGTGGGAAAAATAACACCTTCACCAACTCTGCTCCCCTCCTCTGCCTGTTTAACACCCGCTGCACCCCCTCCTTCTCCTCCCACTCTGGGGCTAAACAGAAATAGGTCCAGCTTAAGGCCATAATTGGTCTTGATCCTCCGGCTGCAGGCATATATTCCAGCGGTGGGTCTGGTCGGGGGGTGCTTGTTATGTGTGAAAAGGTGGCAGGGGAATGCCTGGCCAGTAATTAACAGTGTGCAGGGGACTGTGGAGGAGGAAATTTAAAAGTGAATGGGGGGAGGCCAGTTTATTCTTTGGCTCTGCTCTGCCTCTTCCTCCGCCTCCTCTGTTTCTCTTCCATTCAGTCGCGCCTGTTATTGGAGCTGATGGGTTTATAGAGATTTTCACACTTTTTTGGAAGTTGGGCTGGCATTGTGAATTTGTTTTCTTTCTGCCCTCGTTTCTCGCCCCCTTTGGCCCCGGCTTGCCACACACAAACACGATCACCTATGTCATCTTGCGTTTGCTTGCATGCTAACAGTCAGTTCCATCTTTACTCTGGGTTTGAAAAATCTTTTTTTTTTTTTTTTAAATAAAATATTGCCAAATCTGTTGAGTACCCTCACCGTTCCTTGCAGGACAGTTAATACCTCTTAAACTTTTACAGATATTATCAGGTTGCAAAAAAAATGGCTATAGAACAATTAGTACAATGAAACAACAAGAATGCATAGTTTTCCAATCTTTTTACAAATAAAAATCCTAAAAAAGAAAGGTACGTATTTGTAACCAGCTGCCTTCAAAAGCCACCTACTTAGTAAACATAGTCAACCTGTCTGTAATTTGATCTCTGTATAAATACAGATGTTCTGTGACTTTAACATAAAATATCTGAAAATGTCAAAATAGTTCTTTATCAAGGCACTGTACATATTCCCTTAATTTTTTTTATTTTTTTTTATTTTATCTTCTACATAAAATGATACTTTTATTCTTAAATTTGAACTAGTTCAGAGTCTCCATATTTCCATTTCAATATAACTGTTTTGTAATTAGTGGATCAATGTTTATTTTGACTGTTTTCTCCGTCCTAACCATGGCAGATTGGAAGACTCACTCATCCACTCACTAAATCTCTGCACTGTAAAGATTTAGTCTACATAATGTTTCCCATGGCTAAGCTGTCTAAACAAAGAGGGGAGTATAATATACTTTAAGACAGGACACACATATTTGTAATCCATCGCGGAATGATTAATGTGATAGAGCTCGGCCACAAACAAGTTCATGCATAAGCAATTCCCTCATGTAAAGAAAGCTTATGTTTGTTTTTTAAAAGCTGCTGAGTTACATGGTTTTAGCTCAACAAGTGAGACCCAGACATGTACACACTCTCTCATGTGTGTGCTTTTTGTCAATCCCAGGCTTGCAAATAAATTCTGTCTTTTAAACATTTGTTAAGCTGTGCTGAAATGAAAAGCTGTAAACAAAAGCCCCTAAAGCAATGAAGTACAAGACAGCTAAATGTAAGCATGTTATTAATATTAATGCATGTGTCCCAGAGACGCCGGAGTTTTGCAATAAACATTTAAAAATTTTATACAACTCTGTCATGTTTGCTTCTTGGTGAGAACCCTTTTATTTGAAATATAGGAAAACCAAGATTCAATTTTTCATCTACAGTCAAGCTTTCATTGATAAACTTGGCTTTGAGAGTCTGTTGGGATGGGGCGTGTTTAGTGTCCAGGGTGAAGCTGTTTCAGTGTGTCTCTTTTTGGAGATATAAGTTTGTTCATATTTTCACTTTTTGTCTCCTGAACATGGTGAGGCCCAGACCAAACATGTTCTCTTAAATCTTTGTTGTTCAGTGGCAGGAGGTGAGCTAGGTGACAAAAACCTCCCCAGCAGCTATCAAAAAGTGCTACGCTAAAGGATTCACACCCATTGGACCTTTTTAAGCTATGTCACATTTCAACCTCAAACTTCAATGTATTAAAAATTAAAACAATAATAATGTAAAATTGTGAGGTAAAAGGAAAATTAGTCAAAGTTTTCTATAATTTTTATTTTTAAAAATTAAAAGTGTGGTGTGCATATTTTTATTAAGTCAGTCCCAAAATAATCCAATGTAACTAACCTCTTTTAGATGTCACGTGTTTAATAAAAAAATCGTCTGTTTAAATTAACTTTCAATATAAGTAGAACAATGCTGTGAAACACTGTGGAGTACTGTGGGGAAGCTATCCATCAGTAAGGATAGGGAAGCTGGTCATGATGGAACGACGGATGGAGCTAAATAGGATAACACTGTTAAAAAGAAAAGACTGCAAAAGACTTCAGAGAAGAATAGATGTACCCCCTGCAGCAGGCCGACAACATTAAACACACAACTAGAATTACAATGTAATGCTTTAGATCAAGGCAAATTTTTGTGTTAAGATGGCCCAAACTTAAATCCATTTGAAAATCTATGGCAACACTGAGCTTGAGCTATTTCCAAAAAAAGAATGGGCAAAAACTAAAAAAGATTTTTAGTTAAAAAAAAAACAAAAAAAACTCTATCCATCGGCCCAGCCCTTTACCTATATGCACTTGCAGAGTCACATTGGCACTGGTGCTAGTCTCCAGCTGTCATTGAGCAGGTATTGCTGGGCAGTGCCAAACCTGACGGTAATTTAGTGAGACCAATTAACCTAATACTCATGTTATGGAGATTCAACAGATTTGAACAAATTTTGGAGGCAATGTAAATGAACTCCTGGTTAAACACATTAAGGGTATGCTTACATGAGGCAGTGAACAAAAATAAACAATATGTTGTTTAAAGAACTTGTTCAGCTATGTGGCTCCAAGAATAACGGTGTTTGTCTACGTGTTTTGTTTTAACTGTGTCTGTCCATGTTCCAGCATCCGCCTAGCTGTGTGTGGTTTTAGGGGTTAACAGGTGGGAGGTATGCCATGTCCTGGTTAACAAGAGTGTTATTGTGTTGCTCTGTCCTGCATGACTGACCGTCAGCTGTGCGGGGGTCGTCCCCCATCCCAACCCCGAAACACTAAGGCAGCAGCTACGCATGCCCGCACATTCATAACACACACACGTCTCAGACCCGCACATACAAAGTCAAGGACACACCCAATCATATGCACACAAACACATTCTGTTATGCATCAGTTGTTGGCCTGTAATTGAATTGGTGACTTGATCAGTGATATTTCCGATTTGGTGGCCCAATGCCCCCCAGTGAAGAAGCATCTGCTCCTTCTCTCTTTTCTTTTTTTTCCTTCTGCAGTGCTACTGAAGTCTGAGGCCGGTGTGACACATGGCTTGAGAGGTTTTTCCTCTCTCACACACACACACACACACACACACACACACACACACACACACACACACACACACACACACACACACACACACGCATCCAGCCACTCACAGCTGCACATATACTTTGCTCCACCAACTCAAGCATACACAGTGCCTCTGGGCACTCTAGCATTTCTGTAACACTACCCAACAACAATACACTCTCAACCGCTTGGCTGTTTACTTTGTGAAAGAGTTAAAGTCTTCCACTTAAAGGATTACTTTACCCGGATTCCCTGCCCTGTGCTTTCATTTTGCCACACATACACACTTATGCACAAATTTAGACAGAGCCATTAGTCCGCTGACTAGACTGGGATCATGCTTTTCTCTACTCAGTTTTTCTTCTTAGGCACGTTTTTTTCAATGTAGCAATTTTTCCTACTGCAGTTTTATCTGTAGCTTTGTCACACCAGTTGCCGAAGAATGTGCATTTTTGAAATTCGTTTGTTCTGTAATGGGATGTGTAGCACTTCTGATAACTCTTATAGGTTTGGGCAGTGAAGTTGCTTCTCTCCATCACTCTCTCTTTCCACCCTGAAGTGGAACTCAAGTGGTCTGAGAGTTTCTACCTTCCCTCACAAAACACCCCCTCCTGGGATGGGCGGGGCGACATAAGCACTGAGGCGGGGATACGGTGTCATAACTGATGGACTTGTTTACATACAGGCTAATTGTTGCCCTCCCTTGTCCTCTACTTTGTGGCTCACAGTATGACTCTTCCTGCTCTGTGTAAAGGGTTAGGAGAAGTGCTCGAGGGGCTGAGGAGGACAGCGACATGTCAGAAACCTCTCGTTGACAAAGTGCAAGTACAACTTTTCCAAATGTTGTCATATATTTTGTCACCATAAAGGTATTTTACCTAGATTTCATGTCAGAGACCTACACAATGGTGAAGTGTAGGAAGAAAGATGTGTACTTTCTAAAGGTTTTTCAAATAAAAATCTGAGAAGTATTGCATTTATTTCAATATTGCACCGCTTTAACTGAAGACCCATAAATAAAATTCTGTACAATTAACTACCGTATGAAGTTGAGAACAGAGTCCAGCTGTGTCTAATTCCATATGTTGAGAGAAATGTGTAGATACAAGGTCTGTTTTGCAAACAGGAAAAGTCTAAAGTCTTTAAATGTGTAAAGTTGGTAGCAAGACACACTTCAAGACTTGAAGCAGCTAATGCAGCAAAAGTTAGTTTTACAAACTGTTGACTCAGGAGGCCAGAATACAAAGACATGCCACACTTTTCAGATTTTCATCTGTAAGAACATTTGAAAATCATATTCCCTCCATTTGATTCAAGCATCACATTATATTGTTCTATCTCATAAAAATACAATAAAATGCATTCATGTGTATGGTTGTAACAAAACAAAACGTGCTTTGGTTCAAGCAGTGTGAATTCCTTCTGAAGGATCTGTATTTGCGTGTGCTGGCCTCGACTGGCAGGTATGTGCTCTAAGCCACATGACTGACATGTTCTCAGCCATGTGGCTTTTTTTGTTGTGAGAACAATTTCTCTCATTTATGAGCTACGTGCTTCTCTCTGTTGGCTTTTCTCTTTCTCAGGGAGCTGTTACTGTTATCTCATCCTCTAGTCTCTTGTCTCATGGCTGAACAAAAGCCACATAAAGGTCTGGGGGATTGAGGCTGTGATGCGGTCCAGCACGCTCTTAATTATGGCTCTTAGGGTAGGAAATGCCAGGCTTATGGGGGTATCAGCCGTTGTACTGTTCCTCAGTGATGTCTTCTTTTTTTTTTTTTTTTTTTTTTGCTGTAATCCACCTCCCCAGATAAACATTCAGCAGGGATTGATCCACTTTGCACATCTATTTGTAGTAACTTTGAGGGATAGAGTGATGCACTCAGATTTTCAAGGAGAAGTTGTAAATTGATCTTAAAAGTCTGTAATAATATCCAAATACCCTTATCAATATTTCTTCACAATTAAGAGTCACAACACAACCTCTTTGAGGGATATATATTAAAGTGTCCTTAATTTATATATCTAGGATCATTAATTGCTCACAAAAAGCCACCACACACCTTGGAGACCTTCTGAATTGGCAAAATGTCTTGCCCACCCTTTGGAGAATGCAGTAGACAGCTGACTACTGGAGCTTATGAGAATGCTCAGTTGTCAAGTGAGAAGAATTTACATGAAGGTGCCGCTTCCAGTTTATGTGCCTTGCTTGACCCCTGCATGCCACATGGTATGTGAATGTTTGTGATGTTGAGTTAAATATGTTTGTAAGTGTCTGCTGGGTGATGGGGAGGCTGGAGCGGGCTATGTGCATACATTTGCTTCTTCTTAACACATTCAAGTCTGCGTGACGGTGTTTATGAGTTCTGTTTCTCCCTGTCTTTGTTTGCACAAGCCTCTGTGTTATATTTGTGCATCTGTTGCATATCTAAGCACTTTGATTGTGCCTGTTTAAAGAGAGTGTGTGTATGTGACAAACACAACGTCAGAAGAAAGTAACAAAGAGCTTGATCTCACCAGGACTAGGGGACCTATTTCATGTTACTCTTTTGACTGAAAAAAGGTGTGAATCCCATCATGTTCAAAGATATGACAATCCAGGAAATATGGAGTCAAAATGGGATTTTCTCCTGTTGGCATTTGATAGATTCAATTTTTGTAAGATTGTTCACTGTCCCTGAACTTTTCCACATTTTGAAACATTACAATCAACATGCAATAAAAATCATGTTTAGTCCAGTGCAACCAAGTGGCTTCACAAGTCACCTAAAAAGTGACCAGAGTCCAACTGTGTGTAATTTTCTCTACAGTTTGAATATCGTTCTGTGGAGGCCTCGGAGGTTTGCATCATGAAGACCAAGAACAACAGCAGACAGGATTTGGGTGAAGCTGCTGAAAATTTACCGCTGGCGTATGTTAGAAAACAATATACAGAGGTTTCAACATATCACAGAGCACTGTTAAATCTGTTGTTAACAAATGGAAAAGGCTCTTAACTGCTGCTAACCCACAAAAAAGCCCATCCAACTAAACTGACTTAAAAAGGCAAGGATAGCGTTCATCAAAGAGGCAGCCACTTTGCAACTCTGACCTTTATGCAAAATAGCAAGAAAAAGTCATTGTTGGAAAAACAAAAATCCCAAAAGAATAGCCTTGTATTGCAAGCATTGTGCTGTGGGATTGCTTTTATTCAGCATTAAAAATGAAGGTGGTAAAAGTTGACTTGAAAATGCATCATCTTAAATTTATTGTAATCCTTTTAGGAACACCTGTTAATATTTGTTAGTTGAGAAAGTGGCACCCTCCTTTTGGACAATGAATCTAAATATAAAGCTCAGTGTTACAATGGAATAGTTTAGATCAAAGCACTTTCTTTGTAATAAAATGACCCAGTCAAAGTCCAGATCTGAATCTAAGAATCTGTAGCAGTAGTTCAAGCATTATATTAACAGACGCTCTCCATCCAGTTTAGCGAAGCTTAAGTTATTTCAGTCTCTAGAAACATAAATCTGGTGAAGACATTTCTCCAAAACAACTGTCAGGAGTGGAACCCAACAGTGGTTCTTTAAAGTACTGATTTGGATTTGCTGAATGCATAACAATTAGTGTGTCCTCTTTCAGTTCAGAGGGCTTATGTGTAGTCAGTGGTGACTATAAATACCTCAGTGTTCACAGAGACAATAAACTTGCCATCAGTAAAAACAGATGTCCTCTGTAAGACAGACCAGAGTCGCTCTCTGTTTTCTGAGGCGGCTGAGGTCATTGAGCATCTGCCCAAAGACACTCAAGATGTTTAATGAGTCAGTGGTAGCCAATGCCATCCTGTGTACTGCTGTACGCTGGGGCAGCAGACTAAGAGTGTTGGACACAGACTGACTGAACAAACTTGTTAACAAAGCCAATAACATTGTGGCTGTGTCAGTAGAAACTTTCATAGCGTTCCTGGACAGGAGGAGGCAGTCCAAACTAAGGAACATGTTGGACAATCTTCTACACCATCTGTGTGATGTGCTGGGAGATCACATGAGTTGCTTAGTGCACCACTAAATACACTTTTAGTTCTGCAGAAAGTGACAGTAACTTATTCCAACCTATGATTAAATGAAACCTCTATTTGCACACAACAGGTTATCCCTGGCATTTATATTCTTCATGTAAATATTCAAGTCTAATCTGTTTGTCTCTATTTTTTCTGATGTACAATTTGACTGAGAAACTTTGACTATATGAATCCCTTCTGGCATTCATAAAGTGTTCATATTAGCCATTTCATTTAGATTTTTATTTGCAAAACAATACGTCTTTATCTTTGATAATTTTCCTAAGGTCCTTACAAAATACATTTAAAGTTCTTGCAACTTTACAAAATGTGACAAAGTTCTTTGTTTGATAATATTTTTACTTGGTCCATATATGCTGGTTTTTCCTTCTCTTTTATCTAAAACACCAAATTATCCCAATAAAAGGCGTTTTGGTATAGACCCAGCTGTCAAACAGGCAGCCATTGCTGCATAGGTATGCTGCTGCATTTCAAACCCAATATATTATTCACCTTAATAACTAATTTTCCACCTTTGCAAATGTGTCCAAAAGTCACAATGTGCGATATGCTTTGTGCCCGTGTCACTCATTCCCAGCAGGGTCCAGTGAAATAACACTGACCCTACAAAACTTTTTGCACCAAAGTATGGCATGTCACAAGCTACCCTTATAACCTGAAACACACACACCCATGTACACACACACACCTACACACACAGGATGACAACAGGTACCTCAGTGGTACCTGTGACAGTCACTGCTACTTTCATAAAACTATGGCGTACATGTCCCAGGGTAAAGAGCTTAAAATATGAAATTACCCTTGATACACAAATCACAATAGTGAAACATTTTAAAGGAATTTTATTGTAGATACTCAAAATTGAAAATTTATATACACATAAAGTTGGGGTTGTGGTGTTGAGTCTCAAAACAATTTCAAGGTACTAAAATGTTAATTTAAAAAATTTCCTAGAGCAGTTGTATTCATAGCCATCTTTTTTTTTTCAAAGATGATTCAGGACTCATTCAAAACTGAAACTGCATCTCACTTTCATCCAATGACTCAACGTCCCTCTCACTGCTGCTTCACCCAGCTTCCCAACTGTGCCTCACTTACAGAACACCAGGCCATTTCCACTCTCTTCCCCACTCAACAAATATGTTCTTTGGAGCCCTTCCCAGAATACTTTGGCATGCACCCATACCCACTCCCAATCTGGTGTCTTACTTGACACAGCTCCAGAGGACAGCAAGGGGGCACTGAAGGTGGTAGTGGGGGGTACAACCTGAGCATTCACAGTGAAGCTGGCTCTTAAAAGAGAATGCGAGATCAGAGAGCAGAAGGAGACACACTACTCTGCTCTTACAACCTCTTGGCCAATATAAGAGCTGTGCATGTTTGTCTATGGTTTACCGTGACTTTTTTGTGAACTGCTGCTGTAAAGTTATGAGCAGGTGATGAGAGGCTGGGCAAGAGGGTTGAGAGACAGATGGGTGGAGGGAGTAGAAATGCAGGGTGGGAGTAATGAGGTGAGGAAAAGACATCATGCTTCAGCTTGTAATACATCTAGTTTAAATAATACTTTACCATTTTTCCTGTAGTGCCACAAATGTTAGCCCCTTAAAATGAAATACATTTGTCAGAAGACATTCTGTCAAGTGTTGTAGCTAAAAGAATGGTCTATTTGACATTCGTCTGGAAACAATATGGCATTCCAGGCTTCTGCTGTCAGAAAAGTAAGACAACAATTTCCAACTGCCTTTGTTGAATTTTAATTGTAAACATGACTCAAGACAGCAATCTCTGTCTCTTTATGATGCTTGATGGTGTCTTAGGAATAATTTACCTTTTTTGTGTGTGAGACGTCACCGGTTTACTCTCCTGAGAATTTCTATTATTCTCTAGCATGGATAATTTACAAATACTAAGCTGGCAAAATGCAATGATTTCATTGCCATCAGCATAATTTCATCAAACCTCTCCTAAGATTCAGTCATTTTCAGAAAACCCAGAGAGTCTTGGGTTTTCTGTTTGGCTGCATGCAGCATATAGTGGTCCAGCACTTCCCCTTCTCCACTTGTCGCTCTGCACTGCATGGTTCAAAGACAGCTCCAACACGTTCCCCTTGCATACGGGAAAAACATAAATAGCGTGAAAACTACAAGAGCGTCACCAAGGTTATTTTGTAAAAGTCTCATATTGTCCCAATCTTAGCCCATAGTTACAATAACACGCTTCCCAGCAAAAGTCTGTACTTTCATCATTTTAGGTTTTTGTGTCTCACTTAGTCAAAACCTTGTTTGTGCTCTCATTTCAAATTCCTACCACATCAAAATTGTGCTTTTTGTTTGGAGAGCTAACTAAAGAATCTGTTTAGAGATTCAGTGAGAGGCGAACACAGTAACACAGTATTGACATGTACTGTGTTACTGTTAAACTGCTGCTTCAGGTGGAGTCCTGCAATATTTTGAATAGCAGACATAGTGAGTTATTCAATCTGTATTTAACAAGTGGAAGCAGAAGTAAAGTTCATTCTTCTACCATCTTCAGATGTGACCAAAAAAGTCTGTACATTTCTGAAAATGTCTGCTGGTATGATATGTTGAAAAAGAGACCCACAACGTGATTTCTTTTTCACTATCAAACAGCTTGATGGTTTTAGTATGATGCAAAGTGCCATTCATCCTCCAAACATGGTATTTGCAATGGCACCTTCATATGTCTGAAGGTCTGATGGGTCTGACCAGATCATATCCTCTTATTGTTTATTTATTTATTTTGCTATGAACTAAAAACTAACTCTAACGTGCTTTTTCTAACATGCTTCTTGCTCTTTTAGCAGTAGAGTCTTGTGCAGTGTATGGGGCATAGCTGCCTTTGAAGTTCAGTACTTTACTTTCTGTTTTCCTGAAGAAAAAAAAACTGCTCCAGTTAATTCCAGGTCTTTCTGAATCTCTCTGTGAACATTCTTCCACAACTCTTCTGTGTATTTTTTTGATTTTGTATTTTTTTTGGCTCAGCTGTCAGAAATCTTGCGAAGAGCAGCCTTTCATAGACAATTCATGCTCAAATAATTTTCTTTCCACTTCCAAATAATGGCTTAAAAGATGCTCACTTGAACATTCATGAGCTCAGATCTGTAACCACTGCCATCAGGATGTTTTTCGTTTCAATGAGGTTTTGAAGGTCCTGAGAGAGATCTTTGCTTTTACCGATCTACAGACATTTCTTGGTAATGAGAAACCTTTTCATAGCTGATCCATTAGGACTAAATCAGCTGATTGACATTGATAGGGAGGAGAATTGCTTTCTAATACTGATAGATTGTTGCTTGTTTCTCAACATTTTATGTCTTATTCACCTCTTTTTCTTCATACGTTCAATAATTACTCCCTGAATCATTCCACTTAATTACAAAGAACTTAATTCATGGACTTATTTATCATGTTTTTTTTCTTCTCTGGGGTACATAGTGGCACTGTTGGTAGCACTGGTGCCTTGCAGTAAGAAGGTCCTGGGTTTGAACCCTGATCGTCTTTCATCATGGAGTTTGCATGTTCTCACTGTACATGCAAAGGTTCTCTCCTGGTACTCCGACTACCTGCCACAGCTCAAAAACAAGACTGCAAGGTAAATTGGGCTCTCTAAATAATCCCTGTGTGCGTGCGTGCGTGCGTGCTTGTGTGTGTGTGCGTGTGTGTGTGTGTGTCTGTGTGTGCGTGTGGGTGCATGCGTGTCTGCCCTGTGTGTCGTGATGTTGCCCTGTAGATGGACTGGTGACCTGTCCAGGGAATACCCAGCCTCTTGCCCAATAACTGCTGGAGACAGGCAACAGGAGTACAGGTATCTGTATCATACTTGAGGTTTTTAATAATGTATATTATTGATTTCATCTATACACTAATTTTTTATTGTATCGGTGGTCTTCCAAGTTTTGCCACTCACATCAAAAGCAACCTCACAAAAATAAAACAACAAAAAAAAGCATCCCTCTTTATTTTTGTCATAAGACACAATTTGTGAGTAAAATAATGGCAACAATAAATTAAACATGTCTGATTACCAGTACACTATATGGTGATTGACAACATGTTGTGCTCTTGTAACGTGTTTCATGTCATAAGGCTTTTATTTTGTGTATGTCAGTATGTATGCATTCCTTTAATCTGTGTGTTCATCTGTTGGTGTGAGGCTTGATGCATAATCGTCATCCTTCCTCTGATTTGATTGTTGCTACAATGAGTCTATCTGAGTGCCCCTAAAGAATTACTAGACTTCTCTCTTCATCTGTCCTTTAGATTTCGCTTCATGGTCTCTTTCAAATTTTCAGTGAAGTTATTTGCTTTTACTTGGCCATTGATAAAAGCTACATTAAAGCTGAGTGACTTTGATGCAGAGGGAGAAGAACCTTTGGCAATGAGCCTTGATGAGACAGCCAGCCTGCCATGCAGCCAGGTTTTCATTAGATGAATGCCATGTGGGACTCAAGCCAGATAAGATGGGCGCCAACATACTGGAGCCAACCAATATAGTTATACCAAGGTGCTCTTTATTTTACTTCTTCTACGTCACTGCGTCTGTCTTTGTGGAAGTCAGTGTCTGTCCCTCCGTCTCTGTCTCCCACCCCCATCCCTCTTATAACATCAGAGGGCAAGGGTAAACTGAACAGCCACGATGCCCTTTGCAAATCAACACGCCCAGAGAAGTGATTTCCATAAAGATGTCTGGGCCCAGCTTTGCTTAGGAATAGGTCGGGTGAAATAGGTAGCTTAGTGATAAATGTCAGTGAAAGATCTAAAAGGCAGAGAGACAGAAAGCGAAAGGGGGGATGGAAAGGTTTAGAATACATGATGTTCTGAGATTTTTTATTTTCAGTAACGTAAAGATTTGTGGCCAGTTACCTGTTTTTCAAGAAATCATGGTGCTTGTCAAACAAAGTTACAACCAAAGGCTACTTTTAAATAATCTTGCTTATTTTTACTTCAGTTTGGTCTTATGCTTGTTTTGGATTTTTCCTTCAACTTGGAGTTCGAAATACTCCCTATCTTGTACATCAGCTTGTGTGTACTCCCATGCCTATTAAAAATTTCTTTGCTTTGTCCCATTACAACCACATTTTTCTTCAAAGTCTTTCTTCTGAATTTGCTGTGGTAGAATTCAAAGTACCGTAACCAATATTGGATGCTAAAAAATAAAATAAGATTTTGGATTTTGTTTTTAATAAAACTCTTAGAGAGTGGTATGCATTTGTATTCATGGTACCCCTGGGAGTCAGTACACTGTAGAGCTACCTCAGCCTGCCTTTACAAGACTTCTGGATAACATCGAGAGCAAATTGACAAATCTGGAAACTCACTCTTCCCATTTTTCTTCTCTTCAAGTTCAACTGTACTCAACAGAGAGCACGTCTGGTAAAAAAAAACATCCCTTCCACAACATCCTGCCACCACCATATTTCACAGAAGGAATCTAAGCTGTGCTCATAAAGATGTTTTCACTTTGAAACGTGTTTCATAACCTAAGCGTGCCTAATCCAGATAAGTATTCTCAGATAGACCAGCTAAACAGATTCTCTATGAATTCTGAGCTGGGTTATACTCCGCAGACTTAGGGGTCTAAGTACCACAGGAGTGGATAGCCGGTTAGGTGTTAACCTCTCAAAGTAGGAAGTGAGTTTGGGGTTTGGGATCAGGGGAGCACTTCTGTCAGAGAGAGGTGTTAGAGGGGAGGGGTGTAGCACCTTGCACAACAACAAATGTCAAAAATAGTTTTATCCCTGAACTTTGGTCTGCTTTCTGATCATTATCTAACAACATCTGAGCAGCTGTATTTATGCTGAGAATGTCTGCAGGAGATTTGGAGTAGAGGCATGAATAACTTGCATGCTGGACTTTTTAGGTTGTTTTGTGGAAAACTATCATTTTCCTTATGCTTTATAATTATGTATGTTTCTCCCAGGAAATCACAATAACATAAATATGAGTTTGTGGTTTTAATGTAAAGTAAATGGGAAGATGTTTAGGAGGTGTGAGCCGGCACTCACTAAGAGCGTTTGTAATCAAACAGTAACGATAATAATAATAATAATAATAATAATAATAATAATAATAATAATAATAATAATAATAATAATAATAATGGAGGAAGTGGGTTGCGGTCTAAGAAAGAAATTCAAATGATTGTACAGATATGCATGTATGCATATCTCTACGGTTTCAAACACTCAGAAAAGAAAAACAAATTTTTAGATTATTAATGTTATGAATGTCACAATTTGAATACTGTTTTTCTTATTGTTGTTTTTGTTGCAGCAAGGCCTGATGTGCAGTTTTGCCTCCATGAAGGCCGGTCAACATATCTCCATGAAGGTGCAGCTGTGTTTCTCCAAGGACAGTCTTTTACTGGTGGTTACCATTTTGCCCCCAGACCATGTAGGGTGCCCTGGATTCCCACCGGTAATAATAGCTGCAGAGAGATGTGTTGAAGTGTACAGCTGCGGCATGACTTCTTCCCTCTGCCTGGTGACAGCAAACCATTCAAAATGACACCCCAGCACTATGCAACAGACACATTCACCTTTTCCAGACAAATTTTGCAGAATAAATTATCTCATATCAAATTTGAGATCATACCCTTTGGGATCACAGAACAAAATCAACAACAAACATGTTCCGATTAAAATTTAGGATAATTGGCAATGCTAGGGTAATTCTTGAAGGGTGGAACTTTACTGTGTTTAAGGCTTAGTCAAAAATCTCCCTGTTGACCTGTTGGACTACTTTGGATTACTCCACACCTTTGTCAGGTCCCAGTGTTGTTTAGCTTGTGAAAGACATGATCTGGACAACCCAAAGATTCACACAGTCCTATCCTTTCTAGTGTTTTTTTTTATTTTGGGGGTGGGAGGGGTTGTGCATCTGTGCATACTTTCCGGCATACTTTAAATGAGTACACACAGTCACTTGCACAAACCACACTGTACTGAATCAATTAGTCTTTCTCGAAATCTACAAGTGTTCTAAACAGTTTGATCAGTATTTTGTGTTATTGAGCCACTTTGAGTGTGTCACACATCCTCTCCCTGACTGCCTTAATTTCTGAGAGCAAGTGTGTGCGTGATGCGACAAATAGCTGATATCTATCAGAGCGTTAAGCTGATTAGTTTGAACTGTGGCCAGGTTCATTTGCATACGTTCCTTATCTCATTAGATCGGTATCAGCCTTTGTCACCGTGCGAGGGCTTGACCGAGATGTCTTCGTACCTCACTGTGTAAGCGCCAACATAAACAGGTGTCACCTGGGATACTTGTGGCAAACAGCAATGCTAATGTGCAGCAATAGCAGTAGTGAAAAAGTCCAGGCTTTTCAACTTTTCTTGTCACCTTCAGTACTCCAAGCTTGTTTTCTCTTTTCACACTCGGTACCCATTGTAACTTTGAGGTCAGTAATCAGTAACCAAGGATTTTTAATTGCATTTATTTATGTTCACCTTGGTTTTGTCCAAAAAAAAATTGTTTTATAAAGCAAGACAGCAGCAAGACTAACAGAGGGTCCACAATATGTGAGATTGTCTCAATTGAAGTTGTTGGAGCTGCTTTCTTATTCTATATTTTCTCAAATGATTTCAAACTAGGCAAACTTGTTAAAATTATATATGGTTCTTTAAGTTATTTGGATGCTTATGAATCTTTCCCAGGTTCTCACCATAATACTGTATAGCAGACCATTTGTTATAATGCTTTTCTTACTTCTGACAGTATCAACATCTATGCTTTCTGTTTTACTTCAATGCTGTCGTGGTGGACTAACTGATAAATTCTTTCATTAACCTCTTAAGAACTTACTTGGACAGGTCAGCAATGACTGATTACTCAGCATTGCTCTTTTAACCCCTTCAGATGGTCCTGCCAAAAGTGTAGGATTGCTGGGTGACTGTGGAGTATCTCCGATGTTCATTGCGCGCAGGGTGGGATACACCTTGGAAAATTCAATCGAACATTCGATCTAGGTAGAGAGACATTTTAGAGAAGGGGAAATTTGATTTGATTGTGGCAAACACACAATTTTGCTTAAAAAAATTCTAAAAAATGTCACCTATTTTTGGTAGTTTGGTGTCTTCTCCTTTACTTTAAAAAAAATGATTAAAACGGTAAAAGGCAGACAAAAACGGTAAAGTATCTCCTTTATTGCACGTGCAATACAGGAGATACTTGCATGCAAAATAAAATTAGGACAGTAATTTTTACACTAATATTTTACTTGAATATTTTTACATTCTGAAAAACTCGGATATGCAAAATGACCACCTACACCAGAATATATTGACAATCATCAAAAAACAGTCACTTAAGATCAAAAATGTATCCATAAACTGTTTTGAGTTTGAAAGTAATCCTAATTTCTTCACAAGTGACACTAACAATTTCCCACTTACTGTTTTTCCATTGTACCTCCTTAATGATGAAAAGGCTACATGCTCTTGCCTGCAGGTTAACTGTTAGTAAGAGTTAGAAGGGAAAATGAGATACCAAGACAGCCCTTTATATTTCTGTTCCCTTCAAGAGGCTAATGCTTTATTTATAACATTGCACCCCCCCAGGTGCACACCTCAGGTCCCTGTACAGCCCCTTCTCTTCCCCACAGGTATACTCTGCGTCTCTGCTTCACACTGTGCTACCTAGTGCACCTTCGCATGCTTTTGCTTTCAACATCCCACTCCTGCGGCTGCATTAGAGGAGGAAGTCGGGGAGGGAAATACAAAGACTCCACATGACGCACATCCAATCTGCAGACTGAAGCGGTTTCACAGCCGTGGTCTCCGATGTCTCCCTGCTGCAGCTCTCTTGTGTGTCGGAGAGAAAGAACCGAGTCCCCTATCCTCCAGCCCTCTCTTCGCTCCCACAGAGCCGCAGAAGATGCCACAGAGGAGCGGCAGAGAGTAAGAGACGGAGAAAAAGGAGCACGAAAGGATCGGAGAAGTAGAATTGGAGGGAAGTGAATGAAGAAGACAAAGAAGTGGCAGGGGGTGTGAGGAGGGGGGGAAAAAGGGAGATTGAAGAAAGCATGATAAAGAAAGAAAGAAATAGTGTCTCACTCTTAACTTGGAGATGCTCGGTCCCTTCTTCTCACTCCAACCTGCATTTCTGGGTCACTAGAGACATTTAAACTGCACTTATAATTAACAGCTATTTTTAAACAGGGAGGGAGAACTGGAGCGGTGGCGAGGTACAAAAGCATTAAAATTGCCCCAGATTCGCTATTGAATAGGACACATCAAGGCAATATGCTGGCAGATCAAAGTGAACGAGGAGAAAGGAGACAGGGCCGATCAGTGGGGATAAATTGTTCCCTTTATAATGGCATAAGAATAGACCTCTTTGCAGCTGAAACAATTTAATAACTGCATTCATTACCTCTGTCCAGCCTGTCTGTCTGTCGGCTGCACAATGTGTAACCGCTTTTGCCACGCACTACCTCGCTTTGTCTCGCCTTCTTTTTTTCTCTTTGTGCTGCAAACTTTTCACCTTGTTCCTTTTACTTCTTCACATATCACAGGCCTGTTTTTTTTTTCTTCCCCAAACTCGACCAAACACAGCATCCCCTAACCCTTTCCTCTTGGCCCCCCTCCCTAATACCTTGCCTGTTTCCCTCTATGTTCCTACAGCAGCAGCAGCAGCTTCAGCAGCAGAGAATCTCCTCTGAGCTCGTGTGCTGCAGGCCCCACAATGAAGATGTGCAATGTCTGACACTCTTGGAATGAGAGCTCTAATAGAAGGGGAAGCGGTTATCACAGAGCTCCCCCAGGACCAGCCTCTGTGTGCCTGACGCTAATTATGGCGCATGCAAATGAATGTGCAGCATTAAAATCAGGAGGAGCCCGCCTGCCTAACTCTGCGTTGCGTGTCAGGGTGTGCATGCGGCTGTTTTCTGTGTGAAATAGACAGATTTGGGTATACTCTGACCATGCAGTCAAAAAAATATATAATTATTTTGCATATGCTCAGTATGAGAACAAAAGTTTGTTTGGACATTTAGAAATGTCTGTGCACTTGTATATATCTATGCACGGCCTTTAACTCAAACACGTCTCCTGGGCTTTAGCCACTTTAGCTCTATGCTATCTTTAATGTACCTTATTATTATTGAATGAATGAAAAAGGAAGCATACAGAATCAGGAGGAAGGAAAACAAGCGGCAACACAACAGACTTCTCTCACGCTCGTTCTCATGCACAAATGTGACTCTGAGCACAGCGGATCTCACAGGAGGATTCCTATAAATACATCTCTCTCACATTCATGAGCAACCTCTCCAAGAGGGCGTCTTTATTAAAACCATTTTGTCTTCCCTTTGTGCCCTTTGTATGCTGGAGTGTGTGTGTGTTTACACACGTGTAGCTGTGTGTCTGCAATATTCATCAAGTTACCTACAAGTGCAGATTGGTATATGTTTACGAGCACGCATTTTTGTTGCTTTACTTGCACTTTCTGCTCCGGCATCTTTATGAGCCAACATCAGTGCGCTGTCTTGTTTGTGTCACTGTGAACCTGAATTTGTGTGCCGCCTATATGTTGACCATCTTATCTCCCTATTAGCCTCTTGCGCCCTGGCCAGTATTCCCTCTCTCTCCCTTCTGCTTTCTCTAATGGGTGATTTAGCCATACTTGGCTGACATCTAGCCTATTCCTTGTTTAGTTGCCATGGCTACACAGGCCTATGGATTGCTCCCTTGCTCCTCTGGCCTTGCTGTGGATGCTATAGATGTCTAAACTATTGGACAACAGAGCAGCTAAACACAAAGCATGCACACACACCTTAAAACATGGCAGAGCACTTGAATAAAGACAGATCAGCTGACCCTGATGAATGTTGGTACTAAAAGTGATAGTGGCAGTGAATGCAATGGGTGTTTGGTGACAAGTTAACAACATGTTAAATGCTGTTCGTTGGTGGTTTATGTTTCTTTTTCTGTTACTATATATATACAGTCACTGTACTGAACAACACTGTCATTTAAAGTTGTATTACACGGCTTTCTCATTTCACATTTAATGCTATTGTAGATCTGGTCCCCATATGATGCAGTAGCCAAATACTACAGGACCCCTCAATGATAAACTAAACTGTCATAATTTTAATATAATTGGTTAAACAATTTCCATATATTTACTTTCTTAGTAGAATATTGCTCAATAGCTCAAATTCAATTTAAATTCCAATCAAATTTATAAATATAGAGGCTATATTTGAGCTTTACATCATGTCATAATGTTCTTCCCTCACCAAAAAATATACCTGAAATGTTGCTATGATTCTTTTATACATGTTTGAGATGCTTTATTGTAAAAAAAATGTTTTCTATTGACAATGACTGTGTCAGAGTTAAGAGTCTCTACCTGCAAGCAAGTTTCTTTTCCTTTCATAATTTTGTTTCATAATACCACCCATCTAAATATTTTAGCATTGCCGTCAAGTTGAACCTTATTCAAAATTTCCTAAGTGGTTTTGTTACCAAACTGACAAAGCAGTTCATACTGGAATAATTTAACCATTCTGTAGCATTAAATTTACAAACCAATTTGCTTCATAAGAGTTTGCTGTATTACGCTTCAAAATCTCTTTCTGTCGTTCTCATATTGCCATCCTCCAAAACACCTTCATCTTTTACATTTGTGAAATATATGTAATTATGAAAATCTGTTATTTTTTTAGCTTGTTTTACATAAAAATTGTATATCTCTTTTGGGAGGCGATTTTTAGTTAGAGCTGTTTTAGCTGCTTTCTATAAAAATTACAGAAGAACAACTTATGGGGGCAAACAGGCAGGAAACAAAAAGCACCTCTGGATTTTGTGAGCGTTTCTTCCTAATTTATAAGTTGGAGGTTGATAGTTGTAACAGAAAAGCTTTGGGGTCAAAAAGATAAAAACAAACACACTTGAAGTTTTCAATGCTTTTGCAAAAGGATTTTGTTATCTTTTGAAGTGTTCACTATTGAGAGCTGAAAAAGAGATGGAATAGGCACACGGGTAAAGAGAGAGCCTGAAATGGGAGAGCAAGTTTAAGAAGTACGAAGCCCTTGAGTTGAAACTGTGCTTGCCTGGGTCTACAGAGAGCAGATGACAGTAGCTTTGGTTCCTTTTGCGGAGCGCACAGTACTTTTGCCTTACATAACCCCTCCCTTTGCGCTTTTTTTCAATTATTCGGGGAGAAATTTTCAGTATGCACTTTAAAATTTTATGCTTTCATGTGTTCCTAAGCGGGGAGGAAAGAAGGGTGCTATCATAGATCATGCAGAAAAGACAGCTGCTGACAAGCTTGCAGAATATCAACAATTATTATATTCTTTAAGGTATATCAGCAGAGTTTATGAACATGTGCTGGGAATGAGGGAGAGAGAATTGACACTTAAGACAGTGGAAGAGCACATGCAAACTCAGACGTTCTTATTTTTCACCCTTCCCCCATCCCAGATTCCCCCTAAGGTGCCCCCTGCTCCCCTTCTCCCCTCCTTCTGCTTCTCTGTGAGGTTAAAGCGCACCTTCCCACCAAAGGGCTCGGGGGTCACGCATCTGCATGTGAAATGTGAACCCGCTGACATTCCACGGCAGCCCTAAGCCGTGCAGTCCTTTTGTTCACTAGGGTGCTAGTGTCAGGCCTAACAAGACCAGTGATGGTCTCTAAGAGAGGACCAGGAGAGGCAGAGAGTTGTCAATGCTCTTTGGTCAGCGGGAAGCATATATTCCAAGAGACAAATAAAAGGTTAAGGTGATACAAATACTCTGTTAAAGTACCAAACCTTCAGTCAAATGGCTACCATACAATAAATGACATGGATTCGGGTGTGGTAAAATTATGTGTGGAGGAGTGCTGGGGGGTCCATATATGTTGAGTGAGGTCAAAGGAAACCATGAAAGGCCATGAAAAAACAAGTTAGAGGTTTCCTTGACAACAGTGCAGACATTAGTGACTTAAACACCAAGTCAGGCGTTGTAATTTATTGCACACAAAACAAGAGTGCCTAGCTTACATTGTGGAATGCTGTTTCCAGGCTTTTTGCAGCCCCCAATTTTTCAATTGTCTAAAGCTAACTGAACATTGTATGCGTTTAAACGTAGCGGAAGGCTTTTACCTCAGAGTACGTACACACCATTTTGAATCAGGCAACACACAGACGTGCAGGGCTGGGGTCCTTTCAGTTTGTGAATTGAGTTCGGAGGCACAAAGGGCAGCTATTCACCAAGCAGTGATGGACTTCACACTCGCCTTTATGTCCTTTCTGGCAGGCAAAGAGAAAGAGGAGAAAAGTAAAAAGCAATACGGGAAATAGAAAACAGTTTGCCCTGGAATTCTGGTCTAGATTGACAAACATCACTGCAACTCCCTGATATTTATTTTTGACGGGTTTTTGGGGGGCAGGGATGTCACAACTGAATCCAACACTGGACAAAATGAGCAGCGTCAACAGGTGGTTACCTTTTTGAAAATGCCTTAGTTTATGCACAGTGTGAACATAAATGTAACAGTAATTTATACTGCTGCCAAGGTAATGTGTAACCCAGGTTAAAATAGCCTTCACTAAATGATAGCCTTTTCATAAAAATAGCTATAAAATGCATAAATAGGAGATAAATAAATAGGAGAATAAATAGAGGATAAATAGGTTTTAAAATAGTTAAAAATATAAAGAAGTAATAATTACAAACATTAAAAATGCTGTATTTCATGTTATTATATTTTGTTTGGTTTGAAACCGTATGAAACAGTTTTATTTTGTCAGCAGCTAAAACAGTCAAGTGTGAGAAATCTCTTATTCTGAAGGGTCACATTGATGTGTAGCCCATGTGACTAGCTCCAGCCAACCCGGTTGCTACGTTCTCTGGCGCTAGAAGAAGAAGCTAAAAGAGTTGTGCTGTGAAAGAGCGAAAGATAAGAGAAATCGACGATTATAAAGTCTACCTGCTGTCTTGAAACTTTCCCCCATTTTTGGAGGAGGAGCTTTGTGCACTTTTTACTGACTGCGTTCGGGAGTGTTATATGTTACTGAACTTGGTGAGTTTAAAAGTATTTTATTTTCTGTGAAAGATGTTATTTGTAAGATAATTTTATTTCATTGAATCGGAAAGCTAAAGTAGCACATTTTTGTTGTTTTCTGTTCAAAAACTGTGGAAGTAAAGGGTGAGCTGGTGTGGGTGAAGCATGTTTCTCCCCCCACACACACGATGTTCAGCCGCCAAATTGGCGAGTATATTGCTTTATTCCGCACAGAGCAAAGTCAAAAGAACTTTAGTTATGCTTTGTTGGTTATTTAAAGGTTCCGCTGGAATTGGACCGGGGAATTCCGAGTCGATTGATGAATTGGATTCCGCTAACGAGAAACAAGATGGCGAGCGTAACCCAGGAGCCCTGTAACCGTCGTCTAGTAGGACGACGGTTACAATTTGATAAACTTTTATTAACTGACCTGCTACCCATAGTTTGAAAATTGTAGTTTTAAAACAAAGTTACTTTCATAAAAGTGATGGGTGGTGCTCCTTCGGTTTGTAAAGCAAAACTCTGTGTTTTTTTCTATCCATAAATAACACTCAGAACAGGGTATTTCTAAACAAAGGAAATGTTTCATAACTTTAAGGAGGCTACTCGGCAGCGTGTAATAGCTTGAGGACTGGCAGTACTGTTTTACACTTACATTGAAAAGGACATTGTTGGAATAGTCCTATGTTGGAATATTATTATGGAATGTATAAGAACTATAATTTGTTCTAAACCTGGTTATATCTTAGGCATCTAGGATAATCTCAAACACCTAATTAGCAGTGATCTTGACTACTCTTTTGTTTTTTTTGTGATGATGCACCTCTCAACCAAAATGCTTCTTCAGTTCTGATCATTGGCAAATGCTGTACGAATATGAACAACTCACATATTGGCCAGAAGGAGCTCTGTGGATGAGAGGTGAAACTTCTGCTTAAAGCTGAAGTATGTAACTTTTACAATTTAAATGTGGTTTTTTTCCGTAGTTGTTAAAATTATCATTATGTCATGACAATGTAAGACAGATAAGCTAGGAAAAAATCGATATCATTTCCCTTCTCCCAGTGCTCCCAGTACTAACTGCGGAAATACATCACTCTGTAAGAAAGAACCAATCAGAGCCAGGAGGAGGGCCTTAGCGCTGTCAATCACTCTTGTTATAACTGCCAAAAAAGACAAGCTTTAGAAAAGTCTTGTCTTTTTTAAAATGAAGAAGGAAATCTTCTAATGTTCTTCAGCATGCTTTTTAGTATCTTGCATAAATATATTATTTACTATCACTGCTACACAGGGATATCTTTACAAAGTGTTATTAATCATTGCTTGTTATTTTAGCCTTTGTCATAAAAGAAATGTCTGACAGGGGAGGAGTAAAAATGTCAGAATTTACAGTAAAACTAAATACAGATAGTGCATCTTATACTGCCATTGTAAATCCATCTTATTGGAACTCAGGTGTCACTTGCAATCAGTTTTGGTCAACACCAAGAACCCAAAAGACTTTGCACATAAATATCCCGGTGCTTTTTTTTTTCTCTGTGTCCCTCTACTGATTTGACGTATTGCAGGCTAGGTCTTACTCTACTCTCCAGCTCTCCTTTACCCCTGGGGAGCACAGAGCAGAGTAAGTGATTCGGTTAGCATTACCAGATTAGAGCTGTCCATCCATCCGGTCTCTGTTTCAAAACACATTCATCCAGGCTCTAGTTAAAAAACACTGGGGGGATCCTCTCCACTCCACCTCCACCCTGCCGCCAAAGTCTTTTATGATGTCCATAAAATGGAAGAGTGCAGCTTTACTTGAACTAATAATATCTGAGCTTACAGAGCTGTGATTGATGATCTTTAAAGCCAGGCCGATCGGTCTCATCTTTCTTCAGATTTTTATCACTGACTTGTTTGCAGTCATGTGCAATCACAAGCACCGGGAGAGGTAACAAGTGCTTGATGTATGATGCTTGAGCTACTTTTGTCAGCTGCACATTTCCCTTTCCCTCGCATCGCTTTGTTTTTTTTTGTTTTTTTCCCGTTTTTTTTTTTCCTTTTCTATTTTAACCCAAGGCTTCTGTTTGGTTGCATCTAAAGAATTATCGCGGACTGTTGGTTTGCTGTGTTTTCCCTATCTCTGTCTCATTGGCTGCGGGTGTTTCTCTTTTTCCGTTTCATTATTTTAGATTGCGGCAGTGTATTTTCATAGGGAATGGGGCGGGAGATGAGCCAAATATATATATATATATATTCTCTTTTAGCCTTTAACTAGCCTCTGCAGTCATTTTCATACGTTGTCAAGTTTTCATAGTTTCTCACAGAGATGTCCTTTAATGCTGAGACATTTTAAGGCAAGCCTTTTACTGTTATAATTTTAAAGAGCAGATTAAAAAGTTTGGGAGGGGATCTGTCTCCAAGCCCCTCCATTTGAGCACCTAATATCCTTTATGGTGTGCAAGGAATACATATATCTTTAAATTCCAATAAATCAACTTTATGGAATCTGCCGTTCGTCGATTTTAGCCACTCTGTCTCCTGTGGAGCAGAAAATCCTTTTCGTGGAGTCTTCCGGAGTTTGTGCAAGACTGCTTCCCTTTGAATATGCGAAGTATACCCTTGCGTGAGCATGTGTTTGTAGTTGTCGTGTGCTGTCCCTCCTCCCCGACTTGATAAAGAATTTCACCTGAGGATTTCGGATGGAGGTCCCATCTTTAAGATGGGCTTTCTTTTTTTCTGAAAGAGCTGCAACATTACACAGGCCTCAAACAGCTCTCAATCCCTCCACTCTCATCTCTATGAGGTATTTATCTGCAGGGCTAAAAGTTGATCAATCTTACAAGATGACTGGAGGACACCGTCAGAATGGTGAAACAAGTGTGTACAGGATAGGTTCGTGGGACGGAGGCAGCAATAACAAAGTTAGACATCAGTTGTTAGGAATTTTGACGTGGCCTTGGCATTGCAAGCTTGGGGGATGGCTCCCAGTCTAACTCAACTCTCTGGATTTTCATGGACTTCCTCTTCATACTTAGAACTTTAAGATACTCTCCGCAAGGGTGAGTTCTCATTTTCTCATCATGCAATTTCTCTGATCTTGCTCTTATTCCTTTTTGCTTTCGTTTTCCTTTTTTCCCATTGTTTTTTTCCCACACCCCTCCTTCATCTCTCCCATCTTCTTTTACCTCCCTCTCTCTGCTGTCGAGGAGTCACTCTATGATTGATTGTTTCTCTGTGGAGTCTGACAGGATGTAGAACACTCTCGGCCCCAAGGGCCCCCGGCAGCCTGCACCACCTGATTAAGATTCCCCCTTTAATCAGCTGCACGGTGCTACACCGAAATCACTCCCATAAACATGTAAAAAAAATAAGAAAGGTTCCCTTTACTGAAAGATAACACTGTTTGTTTTCCTTTTTTAGTTAGTATAAGTGCCCTTTTTTTTTACAAACCAGATAACTTCCTCTCTTGGGCTCAAAGGCCCAATGGTAGCGGAGAAAGGAGAAAAACAAAATGTCTTCTACTTAATAAAGTTCTCTGTTGCCTTACAGAGTTAAATCTGGGAAGCTCTGAACCTATTGTGACTGGTAATAGTATTACAGATAAAAATCTTATTGTTTTTCTTTCTGTTGAGACTAAAAGACTGACAGCTGCATCACATAATTGAGGTGAGAAGGAATTTCAATGATGTCAGAGAGAATGTGGCTCAGCCAAAACAGATACGGTCACCTTTATCAGGACATATTTTGTACAGAAAACAGTCACTCTTAGACTTTCACACAGGCTATTCTTTGGGTCAAACAATGGAAAAAAACAGAGAATATACATAGCTTTTTAGAGTTGAGTGACAAGAAGAAACCAATTGAAGATAAACTCCACAAGTCCAGTTTAAAGTTTGTGAAAAGTTATGTAGGAGAAATAGCTCACCTGTGGAATAATGTCTAATCAGTAAGGGACAGAGTAGTTTGTCAAATCAGATTAGGAGGATGGAAGGTGCTAATTAGAGGGGAACGTTCTGGTTAAATACTCATTTGAGACGGCAAAAGACTTGAAATAGGGGTGAACTATGCTTGGCTTGCCTCCAGCTCCCAGGCAAGTCAAGAAGAAGTTGTCTCTGTTAATACAAAGCCATAGCAGCCCTGATCAAAGTTTGCCTTAAAAAACACCATACTTGTAGAAACCCTGGTCAGATAACACCAAAATAATATGTTTTGGTCTGCAAACAAAATGCAATTATTGTTGTAAAACTGACATTACACATCATCCATTACAACCATCCACACAGTGAAACATGGCGGTGGCAGTATCCTGCGGGAATGCGTCTCTTCAGGAGGAATAGAAAAGCTAGTCAGACTTGATAGGAAGATGAATACCATATGGACCAATCCAGGCACAAAATCTGTTAAAGGCTTCAAAGGAGTAGAGAGACTGAGATATTCCTTAGAGCAGAATGAAGACAACAGCCGGAGGATTTATATCAAGGCTCGCTCAAAGTGTTTCAGTGGTCAAGTCAAAGTCCAGACCTAAGTCAAATTAATAAATCTGTAGCAAGACTGTAAAGTTTTTGCTCAAAGACTCTATCTAATTGATTAAGAATGGAATATTATGGAAATGGGCAAATATTTCTGTAAGTTCATGTACAAATATGGTGTAGTCATACCCTAACTTCTATGCATATTCTATTCCTTACATCTTACCATAATGAACTATCACGTAAACATCCAATGTTTGTATTGTAACAAATTGTAAGAAAAAAAAAAGTTCACCCTGTGTTAATACTTTTCCAAGGCGCTATCTGTAAGCAAAAGGTTCAGTGTGGTAATTTACTGTTTGCATGTTTTTATGGCTCATAGTGGTTTATCAAGCATGAAAAAGGGAGTACTGATGGTGAATCCCTGGGCTTAGTTCCAGCTTAATATAAGCCTCATCTAACTCTGGGCCTCTTCCAAATTTGTGCTAATTTGGTTTGGGATGCAATTGCAAACTCCTCACTACAAATATTCTCAATCTTTGGTTGAGAATAAAAGTATTTTACTCTCATGCACAATTTTAAATAATTGTGCATGTGTTTGTTGTTAATGCCTTGTCATTTACTCTTGACCGTGAGCGTGTTTTTATACTCACAAATATATCTGTCCATGTTTTGCCTTTGTCTTCCTGCTGATGCCATCAGTACACACTTTGTGACTGATGACAGTCTACGCCTCAGTCTGATGCTCTGCTGCTTAATGCCTTTTTTGTTTATTAATTAACTACAGGACATATATGCTGAGAGACACCTATTGATTCTACTGCTGCATTAATTGATTTTGTGCTTCACTAATCATATTGTTGCTGCAGAATCATTACTTGGCCACTGCACTGTCTTCTAGTGTGAGGCCTCTGTGTTGATTTACTAAGCTGTGGCTGTTTTTGTGGGAGAAGTGTTGTGTGTAGTTATCATGTTCAATAGAGAGACTTCTGTTTATGTTATTTTTCTGCATAACAGATTATGAGGAGAAATTTAAAGCTAAATGAAGAAAAATGTTTACATAATGGTGGAATTTTGGTTACAATAATCCTATATATTATCAGGTCACAAACACTAACCAAATAGTCTATTTTATTTGTGTTAGAGGTGGAAGAAAAAGGATACAGGATTACCAAAATATTTAACTAAAATGAAATTTAGTTTGACATTTATTAATATAAGCTGAGTAAATGAGTTTACAATTTCACCATTAAATAAAACACATTGCAACTACCTGCCTTTAGAAGTCACTTAATTACTATATAGAATTTAACTGTGTGTGATTTTATCACAGCATTAATAAAGTGATTCTGCAGTGGCCTTTGATATTTCCTGGGGAACATTAGTAAAAAAACGAATTTCACCACGAAGACCAAGGACCACCAGGCAGGTCAGGGATCAATTTGTACGAGAAGGTGGAAAAAACAATGTCCTAAGCTCTAACATCTCAAAATCTATCAACAGAAAGTGGAATTGCAAAGCTACCTGGACATGTCCATCCAATTGCACAATGACAGCTGGGTAAGGAGAGCGTCAATCAGTAAAGGAGCCAACAGGGACATGGAGGAACTGAGATCTATTGCTCAGGCAGGAGAATCTGTTACCTACGCCTAAAAAAATCTTTAAAAATCTAGACCTAACAAATCTGGCCTTTTTGGAAATGTATCAATTTTAAAGTTACTATTTCAACAAAGACATAAGTTCAATATCCAGTTGCCACCAAACCATTTAGAGGAGACATCAAACATGTGGAAGAGGTTACTCTGGTCAGATGAGGTGAGAATGGGGGGCTGAATATAAATTCACTTTAATGCTTTACTTTGTGTTGTTTTTAGCATGTAAAATCCAAAAACAAATATCTTTGTTACAGATATTTGTAACAAATGTTAATATTTGAGAAAGATGGAATGGGTGTAAGTATCCAAAAAGGGCTTCTCGGTATTTATAATTTGATATTTGAGAACTTTATACAATTTTTCCTTGTATCTGTTCAGCATGCAAACACATCAGAAATGACAGATTTAACTGATCAGTCTAGTTATTTTCTCTGCTTTGGAACTAAATGATCTTTCCACACAACATGACGAAGTTAATATTCTGCTGTGAATGTAAAAATGTCTCACTAGTGCAATCCTGTGAATAGTGTATTTGTTCTTAAAGTCCTCAAATGTAAATGCATGCATTCACATCACTTTATTTATTTTTATTGCTTGATTTAATTTGTATGACTTCTCAAAAAAAGCCTTGTCTGAAAGCTTTTCTTTAACAGTTTGAGTTTGGACTCGCAGAAATCTTGTAGGTGCACTGACATACTTTGATGAATAAAAACATTCTTAATTGTCAGCAGCAACGAGTATTCTCACACAGTATATTACCATTGTATCATTAAAACAAACAGATTCCAGTGTTTGTGCATATCTGGCTGCCAAAAGGCTCCCCAGTGAGTCTGACCGGGGGTTACAGTGTAACCAAAGCGTCTGTCTTCTGCTCACCACCCAGATCCGCCGGTTCAGCATGGCTGGGCCCAGTTGTCTTGGTTTTATACTGACGACTGTCTGGGAAAGGTCTGTCTGGAGTTCAAGTACATTAAAGTCATCCGCTCGGCTCCCACTGAGCCGCAACACAGATGGCTCCAGATGCAGCTGGCACAGCATGGAGCAGCACCTGACAGCGCTCATTCACTCAGACGCACGGAAACATTCACATACAAATATAAACACAGGCCAGCACTCAGACGCGTGCACACCCTCAGGTATCCTCATTTTGTGTACATAAATGCATGCAAACCTACACACACGGAGACACGCGCAATCGCTCTCCCTGATGGAAGCGAATACACTTACGTTTTACATACTTACACACACACGCTCACAGCAGGAACATATGCTGCCACGCATCTACAAATCCTCACAGTAGCACACATACGAATACACAATTAAAGAGTCAGATTACCGCCCAACGCACACATACGCTCAAACGTAAACCCGTGCATATTGTGCTCAATTTCAAACATATGTCAGGGCATGTTGATGTGCAGAGAGCAGAAAGCGGGCAGAGAGGAGAGGAGTAGGACAGCTGAGGGAAGTTACAATGAATACATCCACATCACAAACCAGAAAAAGTCAATAACTTTTATGTAATTGTAAACAATATTTCTCATATTTATTTCAATTTAGCTTGATGCTAAACGATTTTATACAGTCAAGAACAAATGTGTATGTAAAGATGCAAAAAGTCTTAAAATAATTCACTCTTTTGTCACAATTGCATCTCACTGAATAAGTAGAAAAAGCTATTTTTTTCTGGCATGCTTCCCATCCAACCAGTTGACATGTAGATCTCAGCTAATGAGTTATGGAAACTTTGTGACCCTAAGTTGCCATGTTTTCTGTGTAGTTCTCTATTGTCAAGTTTTGAAGTTTTTTTTTTTTTTTGTTTGTTTTTTTCTTTTGTGCTTGTTCACTTTCTGATGTGGCAAAATAAACACTGGTTCTCATCCTGACTAGTGACAATTAAAAAATATTTTTAAAATACCTTTGTGTTTCATCATATTTACATCCCTGAGAGATAAGGTCAATAATTACCAATTAAAAGTTCTTAGAAAATTTAATTAACTTTCAAAAACACCAATTAAACATGTTTTTGGACTGGGAAAGGTGCTTCTCTCCAGCACCTGGAGAGAAGCAACACTAACACAGGAAGACCATGCAGACTCCATCCAACAGACCTCAGGCCAGGATTCAAACCCATCATATTACTTCTCCACTTGTAATCACTGCTCCAATGTGCAGCCTTTTTACAGTAAATAACTTTAAGAATTCAATTTCTAGAAACATGTCACTGAAAGCATGTCTCATTATCAGTAAATATAAACCTTAAAAGACGTATTCATTCTGTAAAATACAAAGAAACAACTTATTAACTTGGAACTCTCATTCTCCCAGTAGTATCTGCTGATTTGGCTGTTAGCCATGCAAATTTTTCATCTACATCATTTCATTGAGCCTTAATTAACACAACAAGGATTCAGTGTCCTCAAATGACATAACTCGGAGCACAAATTCAACCTCATTAGCTCTCAGTATCTCCTCAGCCAAATGTAAGTGTGGATCACTGCACCCAGTTTCGGTTCTATGTTCTAGGATGTACTTAATGATTTGATTTGTTGCTCAACCAGCTGTCCCAAACTTCCCTGCTAAGATCTCCAGCTAGGCCTCTAGCTACATTGTTGTTTGAGAAAGGAAAAAAAGCATGACATCTTTTTAAACTTCTTTTGTAAAATTAGACCTAATAGATGTTACTGCAATTCCTAAAAAGCATAACTCAGAGGGAATTTCTGCTGAGTTTCAAGACATTTAATGTAGGATGGCTCTTTTTTTTATTGTCTCTGTCTTTATCCTCTAACTTTGATGGTTTTTGGCAATCTGACTCAGTTCCCCCTCTGCTCTGAGATAGTCACTGAACTGCTACAAAATTAGCCCTGATACATTTGTACCATTAAAAAGTGCCAAGTAAGCAGTTCTTCTTCATCTGCTGCTTGCTTTGTGCCAGAACCTCAAATTAAGTTGGTTCGGCTACAAATGTAACCCACCTTAAAATGTAATGCTGCATCTAAAAGGAGAAAAAACAGCACTTGTTTCAGGACTGGGACACATTCACAGCCGGCTCCTGCATCGCAATGTTCCGTTAAAAGAATTGCTTATTGTAGAGTGGAGATGCTTGCCAAGCGCTGTGTGCAGAGGGGTTTTTGCTACAAATGTCACTGGTTCATTAAATGAAGTGCAGTAACAACATATTATGTTTGTTGCATTTGAATTCTTGGCGCATCGAGAAGTTCTTGGCGAGCGAGGCCCTACCTGCCCGTGGTACGGTTATGTCTTTAAGTGATCTATAAAATGTTATTATTTAAAACAAGCCCTTTATGGATTGCTTACGAGACATGCTTAGCACATGATTGAGCTGACCTTTTGCAGACTGTCGTTCTTTGGGAAAACACCAGCCTTAACCTTTTTTAGTTGGATTACTCTACCAGCACTCTAGCTTGTGGGCGTGTGCATGTGTGTGTTTCTCAAAAGGTGTTTGTATGTCTGGGTTTTGCTGTGGAAACACATGTGTTTGTAGGCACAGCGAAATGCCATCACCCAACGCCTGCCGAATATGCTTTTATAAGGTTTGTTTCACAGAGATGAAAATAATACCTTGCTGATTGATTGATCAATCATGTCTGAAAGGGTATCGGAGTCTGCATGAGACACAGTTTGTGAGAGAGAGAGAGAGAGAGTGTGTGTGTGTGTGTGTGCAAGCCAAGGCCTGATGCAGAATAGAGATTGATGGAGGCTTGCCGTAAGGAGGATACTCAGTTATCTCCTTGTAATTAAAATCCACCTCATAAAGATTATTGACTCCCCCACCGCACAAACCAGCATGCCGCTGTGCTTGGCAGGGTTTGCAAAGCGCTTCTTAAAAAATGAAAAATAGCATATTAAGCAGCACATATTTCCCATTTATGTGGAACATTTAGATGTGGTTAAGTTATCGTAATGTGCAATAAAACCTGGATGTGAAATTTGTAATCCACTTTGGAAAATTGCTTGCTATATTGCTTTAACATTCCCTGAAAGAGCTTTTGAGATGTGTGTGCCAGGTTTATTGTATGCTATAATTTAAAAGTCCTCAATGCGAGGCAGTAAATATAAATTTATTAGTGCTGGGTTTAAAAAGCCAGACTGAGGTGGGATGAATGACAGGATGCTTGAGTGTTTACAGTCTGCGAGTGCGTACGGTGTGTGTTTTTGGTACGTGCCAACTGAGAATGTGCTCCCTCGGCTCAGCGCACAATAAAAAAGATGAGAGAGTGCGCTTGGTGGGAAGGACTGCCATGTCAGTCAGCTGCTCTAAATATACTTCTTCTTTCTTACCCAAACTAAACAGCCATAATCTATATTTTCATCTATTTCTGAAAGGTCAGTGTTTCTTTCTTGATTTTGGGGAGAGATCAAACTTTGTTTTTATGAATGTTTATGTGATTTGTTCTACTTAAAGCAACTATAGCATACAGGCGCATCAGAAAATAATGATCTTGATTAGGTGAGAAACATGTGGTAGGAATGTGCCATCTTGTTTATTTAAGTTAATTTTGCATACCCTGTTAGAAACTATATGAATTTTGGTGATACTGCATGTCTTACTGATGTATCCATCTGAACTTTTGCCCTCTTTCTTAGATCTTCAGCAGGTGGAGAGCTGCTTTTCTGGGGTCAGATCCCCTGTGTTTCCCGGGTCAGTTATCACGCAGGCCTCCAAAGGCTACGGACCCCCCAGGCCGTTCCGCTGGCAGGCCGTAAGGTATGTGTCAGAAAGACTGTGCAAATTATGTTTTCAAAGGCTGGTCAAGTGTAAAGCAGATGAAGGCCCCTTTTTAAGAAAAAGAAGAGTTTTAGATGAAAAAAGTAAAAAAAAAAAAAAAAAAAGAGGACATATATTTTGAATTCAAATGTCAGAAGGCTGAGTTTGCATTGCTTTTCAGCTACTGCCGCCAGCTATAATTATCTTCAGTCTGAAAAAAGTATTAATCTCACAGTAAAGTAGCAAAATTTACTAGTTATAATAAAGGAAAATGTAGCTACTGTCCTAAATGTTACCTCAATTATCATTATCTTTTTAAATAAAAACCACACAAACAATGCTCTGAGTTGTAAGTTTTCGACACTTGCAAACATTCAGCAAAAAAACTTGAAAGTAGATTCTCATACAATGTTACAAGTGGTACTTTACTCGACCCCAAGAACCTGTCTGAATTTTTCTTTGAACCGCAAACTTCAATTTCTTCTACAAAGAACAAAAGGCTGTGCATAAACGTGAAGTGGAAAGGAAAGGAGACAACAACGTATTTTAGAAATATAAGCGAAAATTGTGGTTTGCATTTATGCTCAGACTCCCTCTCCTCAAGTCAATGCTTTGAATAACTACCTTTTTACTAATATTACAGCTGAAAATCTTTTTGGGGTATGTCTCCACCTGCTTTGCATAACATAAGACTGAAAAGTTTCTCTCTTCTTCTGAAACATCCACACAGGACACACAGTGGCTATATGTGTTCAATGTGATATTAGGTGTTACGTTAGAGCACTGCAGCCAAAATTATTTTATTCCATTGGTTTTATATAATTAGAGCACAAGACCTAAAATGACTTTCTTTAAGCAATGTGACCCTTCTTGTTAATTTCCCATAAAGGCCACTTTTGTGGAGTTCACAACCATGTTTTGTCAACAGAATATCCCTCTGAGCAGTGAAGCTCCTCCAGAGTAAATATGAATCTGCGGGCTACTTTTGTGATTAATGTTCTTATATGTGAAAAAGCATGGCAGGTTTTCAGTGTTGCCACTCTTAATTTTCTGATGATGGATTAAACAGTGATCTGAGTTGTTCACCAGTCTTTTCTGTCAGCAGGACTCCCTCTGAGGAGATAAAATCACAAAAGCTGAACTTTAAAGTGGAATTCTGCTCAAATATCAAGTCAGACTTGTGTTAAAAGTTCCATAATGAACAACCTTTACTTTCTGGTGCTTTTATTGTTGAATTATATTTGTGATTATGAGTCAGTTAAAAATAATTAAATCAAATCTCCAGAGAGCTTTTCACTAGCCGCTCTTTGAAGTTCTAAAACATAACAAAGGTAAGCTGCAATCACAAATTTGTAAAGTTCTTCCACTGGTATGTATAAAAAAATGAAAAATATGTATTTCTCTTTAAGTGGAATAAGATTTTCCTGTATCTTAATCCCCTTCTACTTACTAATTTGAGGACTTCTGGAGGCTATTTGTCGCTCTGGGTTCAGGCAGATTAGAATAAGAGGAGCTGAATAAGAATGCAAACTAAACCATTACAGTTTTATATGCTAACACAACTTTGAAAAGCATGTCATTTTGTCCCTGTTTGTCAGCTGTCCAATACATTGTGTTGGTTTTTTGATCAGTGCTGATGGTTGAACTGCAACATAATGTGAAAAGTTTCAAGGGGAGGTGAGTCTGAAAATGTGTGATCCAAGTTTTCCAAATTTAAATATTCCTCATTTTTCTTTCCTCGCTAACATCTGATCATCTTCTCCAAATGATGTCTTGTTTCCTCCATAAAGCCCCTCCTCACCCACTTTCTCACTCATCAAACCATAATTCACTTCAGAGGGAAGCATCATTAATGCACAGTAGGACCCAGCAGCTTGATGTGTGCTAATTATATTGTGTGTTTTACACGCTGGGTGACTTTTGCTTAGTCAGTGATGAGCTCAGGCTCTGGTAATTGTTTTTTGTGGTGTGATGAGTTTATAAAACCCTGTCTGTGCATGATTATCCGAGCACCTTATGTATATGTAAGCCCTACATTTGTTAATTTCTGCGCAGAGGATCTGTGGAGGTTTTCGTTTTACCACAAGAGCATGTATAACCCTGCTTGTTTGTTCTAATGTTTGAGAAGTTATGCATTGCATCTATGTGCATACAAGAGAAGAGCCTC
The DNA here is from genome assembly GCA_903066825.1 of Alfaro cultratus. Lineage (NCBI taxonomy): Eukaryota > Metazoa > Chordata > Actinopteri > Cyprinodontiformes > Poeciliidae > Alfaro > Alfaro cultratus. The sequence goes on from CAEFZX010027028.1 coordinate 159,182, forward strand.
CTCTGTTTTTCACACCTAGCGCAAAAGACAGGATTATTCTGCAGCTCCACACATCATACGCCTCTGTGAACTTCATGATTAACAGTCAAAATTTCCAGATCGTTCTGACACATTAAAACGACATGCAGTTTTAAAATCCATCATTCCTCCCACAAAACTTTGACATGCACATTCAACCATGACACTACACTCTTCATCGCCGGCATTCTTCACAACCAAGGTGATCCTTTTAGTACTATACATCACTCAGTACCATAGCTAGAAATGTAGCTTAGCCTGGGGCTAATCACGGTGATTGGAGGTGTCCTTTGGCTCACCTGGGGGCTTCCAATCCTATTAGGCCAACAGTCCTGAGCCTAGCGTACCCAGCAGCCGCTCGTGTTTGATCACTGGTGCTTAGAGCCCACACTTGTCCTCTTATGTTGGTGTTAAGGCACGGAAAAGAGGAGCAGCAGGGTGGGGGGTTGAGGAGGAGGGGTTAAAAAGTGATCTCCTTAACTCTCTAGGGGGGCAGAGAGAGCACTTCTCTGCTCCTCCAGCTGGAGTTGGTCTTTAAAACTTCTGATATTACTTGAAAGGCGGAACACTGTAAGTTTTTCTGGGGTTTTTTTACTGAGCAAAACAGCAAGATGGAGAGAATGCCTAAGTGAGAGATGGGAAGAGGAGGACCGTAAAAAGATGTATGTGGGTGAGTGTTGTAAGCTCACTTCAAATGTGCACAACTCGGTTTGCTTTTCAGCCCTCTTGTCTTGATAATTGTTCTTTCCTCTTCTTACCTTTTCATCTTTCCATCTTGCCTTCATCACTCCTTCTTTGAGTCTACCTCCCAACTAATACTCTCCCAAACTACATGCCCGTCACTATCACACTGCTGTGGGCCCCAACCCTCCTTTTTTTCCTTGGACCACAAGCACACGGGAAGAGCCATGTGTTTCCAAAGTGGACTGGATGGAAAATCGAAGCAGGGCTTCTGTGTTTATCAAGCCGCAGCTCCGTCACCTTGCTCCTACTCCCATCTGGAGGCCCAGGCAAATTGGTGACAGCATCAACAACCCAGCAGCACACATGGCCTTTTTTCTCTGTGCACATCTACACACACTCACACACACGCACGCATGCACACGCAAACACAGCATAGCACCTTGGCCTGTTTAGTTTTATTGCTGGTGTCAGGTGAGGAGGTGGAGGCAGGAGCGCTGTCTAATGTTCAGCTTACACACATATACACTCTCAGAAACACTCACACACAGCCATTTCCACCCCTGCTGACACCTTGGCTAACGAGACCTGTGAACTGCACAGACAGAACTCCGAGACTTGTCAGAGTCCCACTCATTTAATGCCAAGACCTGGCCCCAGCTGTAGCCCAACAGGGTTTCTGTATTCACACCAAGACACAACGAGCTGAACAGTTCGTACTGAACATGAGTCTGTTGTAACTATTGCTTCTTCGGCTTAACATAGTAAAAGTAGTACGTTTTTCTTTGCATTTTTCTATAAAATACAAAGGAGTGTTAAATTTAGCTTAATTTTATTGAAAGTTTGCCACTGTTTGTTTTTCTATGTCTGTGTAATTTCACATTGCCATTTAATTGTGTGAGTAAAAAGACTCTTGGTATCTCTGGAGGAGCTGCAAAGTTTCACAGAACAGGGAGGAGAATCTGTCAAAAAGGGAATTAGGAGGATGAAGCACCCCAAATCTGGACCTCAGGCAAGAGTGGCAAAAATAAATCTATTGTTGAATGTCAGCTTGAATGTACCTGTTTACAGATGCTCTCCATGCTGACTGAGCTTCTGCTAATTTGCACACATGATTGAGCAAAATCGTCCCTCTCTAGCTGTGCAAAGCTGGGACAGACGACTTGAAGCTGTAATTGCTTCAAAATGATGTTCTACGAAATATTAAATCTGGAGACAGTGTCAGCAATAATAATAATAAAAAAAACATATTTGTTATTCCCCTTCCTCAATTGCACAGTACCTTGTGTTGTTCAGTCACGTCAAAGAATTTATACTGAAGTTGTGTAAAAATTTGAAGATGTGAAGAAGTTCCACTGGCATGAATAATTTTTTCTGTTCACCGCTGGCTGGTTGTTGTCTACTCAGTATCCTGTTTTGCTCTCTGTATTTTTTATTTTTTTTGCACAGCTCTTACAAGTTGAGCATAAAGAAGAGCTTACTAGAATGTTAGTCCTACACGGTCTTGCTACCTTGAAATTAACTGCACAAACAGTGTCCAGCCATTGTCCCTAAGCACTTATAGCGATGCCATTTAAGAGAGTATTGATCAACCCAATGCAGGGTCAATCACTGGATCAATGGTGTGTGGGTTGGGGTGTTAGAAGCCTGTTTGACTGTATGAGTGAGTGGAAGGCTGGAAACAGACCAATAAACAGGCCTGTAATGAATAGATTCATGAATGGATTCGCTTTTGGAAGGGCTCTGAGGCCGATGCATGGAGGGCATCAGTGCCAGGTCTTAGAACTTGTTTTGGTCTAAATAGTTAACTTGTTTGACCTCCTTTGTCTCTGATTTGTTTATTCCGTGCTGCATACTTTTCAATAAATGTTCCTATTCAACAAAAGCTTGTTTACCTTATACATACCATCAAAAAGCAGCTTTTAACAAAGTCTGAATTTACCTCAGCAGCAAACAGAAGAAAAAAAAGTTATCGCCTCATCAGAGGTCATACAGAAGAAAAACAGAAAGCAGAAGGAACTTTTTACTTAACTATGAAATGGTTTGTCAAGCCAGACCCTCATTTATTGACATTTTCATTTAATAATTTTACTTAAGTCATACGATTGAAAATTACTAGAAGAGAAGTTAAACTGAATGTTGCAAAAGCCCTAATACTATTGTCTGAAAATAATAGATGCCATATTCTAACAAGGTTGGAGTTTGGGATGAAGGAATAAGCAAAAAAATATAATAAACAATATAGCAATTAAGAAACATATAGATAAATGTCATATATTAACTTCTATGTAAATTCAATTTACTTATTCAGTGTAATTAAAAGTATTCATGCCCATTTCATATTTTACAAAGTTACGACAACAATCTTCCAACCAAAACAAGTTATCAATTAATTCCCTTCAAAAGTCAGTTTTAAGTAGAGTTCAACTGCATGTAATGTAAACTTAGTATAAAGTCAGCTGTGAACGTCTGAGGAGGAACAGTAGACGTCAAACACTATAATGAAAACTCAGCAAGGGTTCGCTCATAAAACAATATCCCACACTTGTAACGTCCCAGAGAATCCTGTTCAATCCATTATCTGGAAATGGCTACATTTCAAACCTATCAGGTCATGTTCATCCATAGGATTATATAAAACTTGCCCTTATGGAAGAGTGGCATATGGAATATCATACTTGAAAGAAAAGAACAAGTCATGTTTAAAGTTTTCCTCAAGCTGTGTAGGAGAATACCTTTTTTCAGTTTTCATCCAAAGTACTATGTGTGTAGAGGAAGATAAACTCTAAGCATCAGTCTGAACATATTGACCACCAGGGTACAAAATGGTGGTGGTCCAGGGAATGCTTTTCTTAGTTAGGGGGAAGAAGGAGGGTCCTGAACACAGGGCATCCTGTAAGAAAGCCTTTAAGAGGCTGCAAAGGAATCAAGTCTGAAGGAGAGGTTCACCTTCCAATCAGGAAGACATCAGTAAACATATGCTATGGTCAAAACATGAAGACAATAGTTTATATTTTATTATTAGACCATATTCTGAATAACAAACATTTAAAAGATGTTATTCAAGAAAATAACTTGAAAATTCTGCTGTTAAGCAGTTTGACCTCTTGGCAGATGAAGATATGCAGTTCAAGCCTTTTTTTGTAACTCATTACTTGTTTAGTTGTACTAGTTGTAGTTCTTTATAGATTTTTACCACGGCACATGAAAAAAAATTGCATTGAAACTTTCCCAAACTTAAGATTTTAAGATGATTATACATCTTTACACTTAATGTTTAGAAGCTGCTGATTCTGTTAACAAAATCTGCATACTCTAAAAAAAAATAAAAATATCAGAATAAAAAAAATGGAAACATGTTTTTCATTCATGCTAATACTTGCAACTTTCATTTATTGCATATTTAAAGGTATATTAAAGGCAAAGAAGAATGGAAGGTTTGGGGGAGGTATGGATTAAAAACAGTCACATTCATTAGCATTTTCTTTGTGGATTGTTATGATGAGATGTTTGTACCAGGGTTGATTGACCTACTTACCCAGCCCCTGGCAGCACAAGTTGAAGAAATAAAGTATAATGCAACACAAGGGAGAGGTGTAGATCCCTTTAATATTCTTACATGTGAGACTCATGTGAACGAACGCACACAATCATTCATCAGGGGCTCACAGGTCGTGCCTCCTGACGAAGTGAAAAAGACGAAAAGCTTATTTAAAATTCTGTCAGAGATGTCAATTGTGCCCTCTGCATATTTCCATGCAAAATTTTGTAAATAGATCCTTTGTAAATAGCATCTCTCTTGCCAATCACTCTGTCTGCTCTGTGCATAGCAGCATTAAAAATTGATCTTTAGCCCGCACCAGGGTGAAATGCTAACATCGTTGCCAAATGTCTGATTAAAAAGAAAAACCTTTAATCTTTGCTTAAAAGTGTCTACTGCTTTGGCATGCCTTCCCCTGTGCTCCTCCATCTTCCAAGGCTACGAAGGAATAAAGCAGGGTGCGGGGGGTCGCCATGGGTGAAATGGGGTCACGTTTCATGTAGAGTCAGCGCTGTACAGTGATATAGCTCAAGAGGTGAGGGATTTAACCGAGGGAAGATCTAGAAATCGACATGCATTGCTCTCCTCTGAATTTAACCTCAAGTCAAAGGTTAAAAACACATCTGAGAATTGCACAACTGGGGATAAATATGTTGGCAACCCTGCCAAAAAACGCTGAAAATCTATGCTTAAACATGTAAGTTAACAAAAACCAGCTGGGCTGTATTGATAAGAGAATTCAAGGTGGTTTAACATGACTCCAACTCTGTCCTGGTTAAAGCTAATGGACAGAGGTGTATTGTCTTTTAAATAACAGCATAATTGTAATAAAAATGCAGCAAGGTAATAAATTATGAATGTAAATATAATGCAATTTCAGAAAAAGATCAAGTTTTTAAAAGTCAAAGATAAAACATAATTGTTTTCTGTGTAGTGGGCATTCAAGTTACTGAGGGCAGTAAGGACCAGTGACGTGTGGTGAGGTTCATACTTGGTGAGACACTGACTTAGTCATAATCATATTTACAAATATATACCCCATGCATGTTATTGTTTACATAAGGAAATTTCGCGCATGCGGACAACGCTGGAGGGCAAAAAGACTATTCTTTAACAGGCCATTTATAGCTTTGCTTCCGCTGTAGAATAATTCCTTTAACTCAATCAAACTTGGACATGTAGGTATTATTAATGTGGTGCTGTGCTCCACAGCAAAGAGAAAAATGGTTAAAGTACAACTCAAAACCACTTCTTTCTCGCTCTCTGTATCAGCACAGCTACAAGCAGGCTCGTTGCCATAGCAACTGACAACGAAACAAAAAGAACACTCAAATATTTCCCCCACAAAAGGCAGAACAATTCAGTCTGTATTAGTAGTATGGTTTTAGGCTTAATGTTTATTTTGCGATTATTAATAAGTGATTGCTGTGGTAAGAGGAGAAAGTTATAAGTGTATCCCTGCACTTGACTTTGCTGTATGACTAGCTCGCTGTTACTGTCTCTTACTCTGCAGTTTCAGTCACAATGTCTGGGATCATGAGCGCCCCCTGCTATGAAGCAAGAGAACTGCCGGCCTCACCTCGAATCTGATCGCTCCTCAGCACACGAAACACGTTGACAAAAATACTGTACATTATATAAATAAGCTAAATTATGCAAAATTTGTTTATAAAGTGTTTTTAACCATTTTATTGGCGACGTACAGACAGGAGGAGCATGCTCTCAGAGTAGCAGCCAGTGTAGTTAGCGAGAGGTTGCGCAATCCCAGGTGAGGCTCAGCTCGCTGCTACCTCACCGGCTGCGCTTCCAAGCATTTGAATGGGAAATTGCGAAAATTCAGCGATTTTGAAGAAAACAATAATCAAAATTGGTTAAGCTAAATGAAAAATAAATACTTCATAGCACAAACCACAGGGTGAAAATAGCCATATAAATTATTTTTCCGTGATGACAAGGGAGGTTCTGCCTCCCCTGACCTCACATCACTGGTAAGGACTGAATACAGATGAAGCACAGTTGAAAAACAGCTTGGATCAACACAAAAGAATCAAGTCTCCAGCAGATGTGTTGGCTTTATTAAACATGCTGCTGAACCAGCAACTTTAGATTGTCTTGAATTTTTATTTTGTTTAACTTTTTCCCATTACAATGATGACGACCAAACTGAGCAGGCTGGCCTCTTTTGTAAGGGGTTCAAAATTATATTATAGGTTCAGCAGTGCAAGTGAGATGTTTTGTAATGCACATGTCAGAACATTCCAGGCACTTGTGAGAAATCTGATATACAAGTTCATGTGTAGTTTAGGCAGCTCATTGAACAGTCTCATTGTAATGTTTTCACATCCCTCTCTCAGTGCGCTAAGATACCAGTCGGCACTGTGGAAATATTGGTATGCAAGTCTTTTATAAGATTTTATTTTTCATTTTTTCTTGTTTTTTATATGTCGTGTTGTTGTGTATCACCTCTTTGTGGACCACGAGTCTGTTGAATAAAGCAATCTATAATCTATCTAATCTATATGTTTAAGACTGAAGAATATGACTGGTGAGCAACAGTCATAATGAATGCTGATGTGGAAAAAGAGGCTAAAGCAAATTCCCAAGAAGATCATGTCAGTCATCTTTAGAACTTAAACTGGTATGAATCTGTTTATTTTCCTGTTTGTAATACCCAGATTTTGCTTGTGTCACCTCAGTTATGACAGGACTTTGGAAAGTGTGGTTTATTGCTCATTTCCACTGGTTTTGGCTGGAAGGATGGTGATGGTAAAACCTGTCCTGAAGGAGGTGGAGCTAAATGGTTCAATAATCAGAGTAAGAGCTGATTATTTTACCTCATCCATGCCACTGAAGACTAAATGTGAAAAAAAAAACAGATAAAAGAATGCCATACTTCTAAAAAAAAAAAAAAAAAAAAATTCCTAATGACATGCACAGACTCTGGAAGTTAGGTTAATTTAAGTAGCTAAATAGCAACTTACAATAACATAGCTCTAAGAAAGTTTTATTCTTATATAGTTGAATAAATGTAATGGGAAATTTGTTTTTCAAATTTAATCTCTGGCCAGGAAATTTAAATAACACAGCAGCTATGGAAAAAGTACCCAGAATGATCAAGAGACAGAATTCAAGAATAAGAAGAGAGAAACGTGTTGTGTGCTGCAGAGGATGTGTTTGCTTTTCAGGGAGCAGAGGGGAGAATGGACAAAAACTCTCTCACGTCAGAGAACTTGAAGGCAATTCCTCATCACTGAAACTTGGAGAAAGAAAACTGTGCAAGTGAAAAAGAAAACACCTACCTGTTTTTTCCCTCTTCTTTATTGACTTACTTGCACTGCCTAAAGCCCAATCTGTAACTCAGTTTGCAGCGAAACACAGCACCCCTGACTGATATCTGTCTCTTCCACCTTCCCCTCCTGTTTCGTTGACATCCTCATTGCCCGTCCATTGCTTGGTTCTCACACTTTCTTCAATCCTTGCTTTTATGGATGAAGTACAGTACAGCAATGAATGATGCAGTGTGGCAAATTCTGCTTGATTAAGTGGCATAGCCCTCAAGCATTAAGTGAGGAATATATTTTCACTCACCTCTCAGAATCATTCAGAGAGGGCTACAAAACTGTCACCCAGAGTCCCACAAACACACACTAACTCACAGCACTCCCACCCCTCCATGGTCTCTATCATTCAGGTGTTTACTGTCATTCATACTCAGGGTTTTGTATAATCCTCTCACCACACCTGAGTGCTCCCCACTCTGTGTCACTGGATTTACTCCCTCCTCTCTCCCCCTTTCTCTCCCATCACTCCCCCTTTCCTCCAGCTCGCAGACTTTTTTTTTATTATTATTATTTTTGCATCACAGGCATTCTTTTACACACGCTGTCATTTCTTATGTAAATAACCGCAGATAAAGAGACAGTAACAGACATTTTAAGATTTACACTCGCTGCTCTGTGGCGTATGTTTTCAGTCATCCCCTCTCATCAGCCAGTTTGTTTGCAGAAGTGTATGTGCTTGTAGCCATAAATTAGGGGTTGTGATTTTACTCATTGAGACAAAAGAGAAAGACAATGAAAACATGCATAAAACAAATGATGTGGAGAAGGTGAGGGAGAGAGAGGGGGAGATGGTGGGGAGGAGGGTGAAGCGAATGCAGAAATGGGCCAGTACGCGCACTCTGCTCCACTTTCACTTCGCGAAAGGCTTCATTAAGAAGTCTGTTTCCAGAGTGTGGTGGAATCTGTTTTATGTGCGCGTGTGCGTTCATGGGTTGCCGTGTGTTTCGGGCACAGGCACACATGCGTGCCTGCTCGTAAAATTATTTGTGTGCTCGGTGAAAGAGATCCCCTAAATTATTTATACACAGAAGTCTCTAATTGGTATCAAGTTTTTAAATGGGGTCAAATGAGCAGTTTCATGCTGTGTTTCTCTTGCCTTAAGTCTGTTTCATTACATTTGAGCTGTAGAGCTGCTGCTTTATTGAACTTGAACCTCCAAATTTCTTTCCTTCTTTCTCTCTTTGTTTCGTTCTTTCTTTCTTTGTCTCTTTCTTTCAATCTTTTTTGTCTTTCTATCCTGCTTTCTTTCTTTCCTTCTTTCTCCCTCTTTTTCATCTTAATAAAGTTGTTTGAATCCATTTACTCGTGTCTATTTAACATGGCAAAGCATAAACATCAGAAGTCCACGCACACACTTATTGACACACACAGAGAGAGCCAAAGGCAGCGCACAGAGCTGGTATTAGATTAGAGCCCTCTAATAAAGCCAATTAGAATTATACAGCGGACTGATGAAAGCAACGTTCCAGGGCCATTCCCTCACCTCCTCACAGAAACATGCAACTTTGCAGCATTGCAGTCAAAAGACATTGCATTCATAAAAGATCCTTTTTCATAGGTTTTGTTTTTGCTTGTTTAGTGCAAAGACAGAACTGATGTCCGGTATGTGTTAATGTAGTACAGAAGCAGTTTTCCTTCCATCTTTTCCTGCATTAACTGTAAAATAAGAACATGTAATCTAACACCGGGGGGGGGGGACACACTGTTAGAGTCATTGTCTTAACGGAAGATACATTTTTCATCAGGTCACATCTCTTGAATCTTCGTGCAGGTTTCTTTCAGAGTTGCCTGTTGCTCCATTCACCTTCCCAACTCCATTGACCAGCCTCCATGTCTCCTGAAGACCAGTAACATCATCATGCTGCCACCATCATGTGTCACTGCAGGGTTGGTCTGTTAAAATTCCATTTTGTTCTTATCTAACAGAACCTCTTCAGATTTGTGCAATTCCTTGTGCTTAAACTGCAAAAAGGGCTTCTGATGACTGTTCATTAACATGTCCTACTTTTCTTACCACTCCTCCATAAATGCCAGATTTGAAGACAACTAATAGTAAGAATATAAAAAGCATTATATTATGTGGTTATGATGTTTCAAAGTGCGAAAAAGTCCTCGTACCAAACAGTATAGAACAACTACAGCAAAGAAATGTAAATGAAACTATTAAATGTTAATTCTTGGAGTTAATTCTTCATTCAGTCTGTTGCTTTTTTCTGAATGCACACATGCTAAAGACCAATTACCAGTTGTAAACCCCCTAAGTTTATTCTCTTGCCTTAAATTATGAACTGCATATCCTACAGTTTGCACAGGGTAAAAGCAAAGCATTCTCATTTTAAAAAAATGAAGCAATAAGGTCTCTTCCCAGATTCAGTATGAACTCAAGTGTCAAGTGAGTATATGTATAAAAGCTTTGGCGGTCTGAATAATTCTCAGAGGTTTTTTTTTTTTTCCAAGTTACTTTTTTGCTTGCACATACATATACAATGAAATACCCATGTGTCATAGCTGGAACAGACTGCATACATATTAAACCAAAGCATGTGCAGCGTCTGCAGAGACCAAAAGGCTCACAAAAGCTCAAGACGGGAGGAGAAAAAAAAGTGAGAGTGCAGAGACGAAAGAAGAAACAACAAAAACAAAGACGAGGGAAATGGAGTGTTACGTGACACAGCCTTTGCCTCAGCCAGGTCTGCAACGAGGATGGACAGGACAGGAAATGGTTACTCATCAATCACCCTCCAGTAGACGAATGAAAGGGAGCGTTTTACAGGACAGAGAGGTCGTGGGAGACGAGGAAAGATCCAAGAAGAAGCAGACAGAACAGTCTTTAAGAAATCCTCGCTATGTTGCAGTTTTTTTTAACTCTGTCTGGGTCGGCTTCTCACATTTGTTTTGTTGCGGGGCAGCAAGCCCGTATGAAGTTTTTACAGGGGCTCGGAAAGTAATTGGTTAAAAAAGATGATGTTTGAGCTTGTGATTTAGTCATTTAAAACCACAATTTGTTCCTAGTGTCATTTTAATATTTATATTTCTTCAATTTGTTTTTTTTTTGTTTTTTTTACAAATGCAATTTACAAACATGATTAACTACATATAAATTGAGACGAACCTCCACCAAATATAAGGTTTTCAATCTGTTTTTTTAATCTTCAAGTAGCTTAGGTTATAAACAGAAATAGTTATTAATTTGTTTAGCAAGGTCAACTATAAAAAAATTTATTAGCAGAAAAGAGTAGGATTAGTCAAGTCTAGATTGTCTTCTTAGAGAAACACTGTCATGCTCATAAACTGTTTTCACAGATCACTACTTCTAGATCAAGTTAGTTTGAAGTTTGAGGATAAGAAATGGCCAAATAAAAATACATTTCAAAGCTTTGTAGAAAACCCTTTTTAGACCCCTACTCAAGTTCTTGTTTTTTGTGTCATTCTGTTAAGTTCATCTGATGTGTTAATGTTATAAACATTAAAATGAAGCAAAAGGAGGAATACATTTTATTACATTTTTGATGAAGATGAAGATTATATGTTTCTGGAGACACCAAACTAAGTTTAATATCTTTTTTTTACTTCAAAGTAGCAGATATGTATCTACATTTCTGTAGATCAGCATGAATTAATTCCATTTCATTACACTGTTGTTTTGTAAATGTGTTCCTCTAAATCAATTTCTGCCGACTATATGCACAGGCATATGTAAGGGTAAAGGTTTTTTTTCTACATGTATTTAAGACTGACATTCATTTTAATATTTGCAGTATGTTGTTTCTTAAAGGGATGAGAGAATATTAGATCTCAGTCTCTGTGAGATATTTCATGGTGAAGTATAATCGATGTTCTCTGAGTTGACTTGTGTACAGGCTTCATTACCTCTTGTGAGGGCTGGAATTTTTTTTTATTTTTTTTGTGTTGTTGCAGGGTTAGTAGGCCTACTCTAAGATTATTTATTTTTTTAAAAATAAAAACAATCCTTTTTTTAAAACAATGTCTCCTTTGAACTTGTGGAGTGAATGTTGATCTGTTTTTACTCAAATGAAACAAAATAAATTTGAGCTGAGCTGCCTATAATTTTGTTAATATTGTTATTTTCATTTTGTTTTGCTTTGGCTTTTGCCCTTGGTGTTCTGGCAACCTTCAGAGCAGGACCCATTGACAGCAGGACATAGGATACAGGTTTCCACAACAACAACAAAAAAAATAATTTGCGATGGACGGATTGAATTTCATGGGAAGTAACTGTGAACGTCGTTTTTTCTTGCCATGGATTATGGACATTGACTAGGACACAACTTGTTCTCTGCAGTTGCGATAACTTTTGGTTCAGGATTGCTGTCCTGCAGGAAATCTGAAGACTTTAGTTAAAATGTATATTTCTGTGTCTAAAGCCCTCCCATTTTTCTATCAATTGATCAGAAACCCTGGACCTGCTAAGATAAATTTCACTACAGCATGATGCTGCCACCACCTTACTTCACCCTTGGCATGCTATGTTCAGAGTGATGTGCAGTGTTTTTCTTCACATATAGTATTGTTAATGTTGACAAAAGTATTGAATTTTGCTCTTATCTGACCAGACCATGAAACTGAAAGACAAACTGGAGACTTTTAAGAGTAAACAAAAAGGTAAAAAAAAAACAAAAAACATTAAATAATGTAGTTTCATAATAATATATGCACCTTTCCAATTTATTATTTGCAAACACTTCTCAAGACTTTTTAATTCTTAACAGAAAAAACTAAGAATTTTTTAAAAAAGGGGTCTGCAGACTTTTTATTTCTGTTGTACAAGGCAAATCTGAATTGCATTTACTTGAAAAATATGTTTATTTCTGTAAAAAAAAAAAAATAAAAGTACCTATGAAAATGTTTCTAGATGTCTCTCCAGAGAGACAGACAATTGACAGATCAAATTGGTTTTGAATTGATTCTTTAATGTGTTTTTGTGAGTTTCAAACCCAATACTCACTACATCCAGGCACGCCTCACTGATGGCATTGAGACATCCAACCCCCACACCTTCCACAATCCCCGTGGTTTGTTTCAGTTTGAGTAAGTGTTGGTTGTGTGTATCACGTCTTTGCCCTGCAAGACTCCTGGCAATCGATTCAAGGTGAGACCTGTCGATTAAACACCCTGAGCCCTGCTCTCTGTCTAACCCCGGGGTGAATTCAATCCCACCCCTCACGCGCACGCATACACTCTCACTTCACCTGTCATCCATCAATACCTCCATCGGGGCCTGTATTGATCCCCTACATCCAGCCTTTTTCACCCCACGCTGTACAGCATCGGGGGCCAGGCCGGCGTCCGTGCAGGTTTAATTTCTAGCAGATTTACTGTAAAGCTCAGGTTATCATTTAACTCTTCCTGCTGCACAGCAAACTCTTTGATTTAGCTCTCTGGGAGAGCGTGAGTTACAGCTGACACTGAGAATCTGCCGAGGCTGGGATGGCAGGCACCCCTTTCATAACTCAGCCCGCCGAATGTGTAGTTAGTCAATCACTTGATCTGTAATCACAAATGCTGCCAGAAATTACATGAGTGATGAGCTGTAATAAAAGCACTTACTTTTCCTGCTCTGTCTCTTAAGTGTTATTGGCAGACCCCTCGCTCCCAGGAGGCCAGAGCTGTGAAACAAAATCCCGATATAAACTGCCTCATTGGTCCTTGCCTCACGCTCCGTCGCTGTGTGTCTGTGTGTGAATGTGGATCGCAGTGCAATGCAAAGCTCTTTTTGACAGTCGTTCTTCAACTCCTGCATTATTTCGGAAGAAATGATCCTAGCACCCACAGGAAGGCAGTCGGCCTCATCCTCATCATTCATAATATCTCTGTATGCAGTGAAAGTCTTGGACTGTTTTTTATCCAGGCCTGGTGCTCTTAATTGTTGAGTAAAATAAATTATCTGGAAATTGTCACATATTGTGAAACCTTCCTTGTCTGAATTGTATCTCAGCTATGAATACTTACATTACACCACATCACAAAGTGCAGTGGCTTTGGAAAAGTATTTATACCCTTTGAGCTTTTACACATTTTATAAAGTTACAAAAGCTGCCCGGAAAATATTGCCATTGGGATTTATCATAGATCAACACAAAATAGTGCATTACTGTGAATTGGAAGGAAATGATGCAATTGTTTAAAAAATGTATATATAAGTCCAGCATGTATTTGTATTGATCTCCTATTTCTCTGATACCAGAGCAACCAATTTGAATTTTCAGAAGTCAGCTAATTATTAAAAAGTTATGGAGACATTCAAAAGCAGAGTTGGATTATAAAACAATGTCACAAGCTTTTTCTCAATCCATCCTTTTTGTTGTTGTTGTTGTTTTTTTACAAAAGATGTGCACAACAGGGAGAGACCAACTCTGAAAGACTTACAGATGCCATTTCTGCGTGGAAGATTCTTCAGAACATTGACTCAGAGAGGCTGAATTCAAATGCATCCCACTCTTAGCCTTTTTCATTTCATTTGTAAAAATAACACTGAAAACTATGCATCCATTTCCTTTCATTTCACAGCAATGCCTTTCTTGCCATTGCTGTATCATATTAAAATTCCAATAAATCACAGAGAACTCTGTGTTTGCAAAGTGACAAAATGGGAAGAAACACTGAACAGAGCCGTGATGCAAAGCTCTCCTTGACTCTGACTCCTCTATCTTCAGCCTTTAGCAGGTCATACATGACAGCTTTATTGATACAGACCCCTGTAATAATTACACAATGTATTGCATGAACTATTGATTCAGCTCATTGATAGAATCATATTTTACTGTAAAGGTCTGTTGATTTGACGCATTACAGCATAAATCTCCCTTCATAACCTATAGAGTTGGAATTCCTTTAGCTGAGTGATGGATGCTCTCACAGATAAACGCACACATGCGCCCATTTACATCTGCTGTTTGATTGAGGCATTATAAGACATAGGTTAAAGATAAAAACAGATGTAATGATACTCATATCTTTGCTCTGGCCGTATAAATAGACCAACGACAAGTGAGATCTTTTATCCAATTCGGCTCATAAGATGTGATATATAATCGAGGGTGTTTATGGAGTCACTCCTCCATCTTATCGTGATTTGTGTTGTCAGCAGGGACTAAATCTGCATGGCGGTAATAGATTCTGATGTGGTTCAAATGTCCCACGGTGAATGCAAAATAGAGATGAATGTGACAGATCATGCAGGACCTGTCCTGCGTGTAAGCAGCATTCACAACTATTGTTCGTGCAGGAAGGGAAGGACATATGGCATAAATAGCTGCAAGGGGAAAAGTGTAGTATGTAATCCTCAGACTTGACCTCAGCAGTCAACGCTGTACATTTCACTTGAATGAGGAAAAGCGTTCAATACTTTAACTATGAAATTACCCTGGCATCAAGTAGGTTTTTGTAACATTTGGAGTTTCAAGGAGGCTGAAATACAGACTAATGCTGAGCTAAACGGAAAGTATCAGGTAATACGCACTGGTGCCCATAGTGTCCCGCATTATCACTCTTTAATCTTGGCATGGAAAACTGCAATATGTTTAGTAAAGTAAAAAGCAAATGTATTGCTATTGAAGGGAAGGAAAATAGATCTTTATGGTTCACGTTAAAAAGCAGCCCACTAGGCCGTGTTTCCGCTTTGGCCGACAGTTCAAAAGCTTGTTTTCTTTTTGGACTTTTCTCTGGCGGGATTCTGAACCGCTCGGGGCCAGTTTTGCAAAGGCTGTGGCGTACCAGTGGCTGGGCTGTTTTTCACATTTAAGGAGCCAAAGAGACACTGAGAAGACATTTGTGTTCAAGAGCCTCGCAAACCTCAAAGAGCCAGGATACAGAGTTAATTAAAAGGTCAGATTCAGTTGCCTCCTGCAAAACACAAAAAAGCTCATTTGTCCGTGCCAGAGAAAAATTTTTGTAATCTGCAATGGTTTTTGAAGAAAGCATAAAACAGATTAGAACAGTGCAGTGTAACATACATATTATCGGAGTTTAAATACTTTGCAACTGGCTGAAATTAGGCAACACCTAATGAGTTAATAAGAGAAAATAAGTGTCTATCTGCGTAAATTCAAAATAGCATAAATACAGCTGTCATGTGATGGCGTCAGAAGTTTTCTAGAGAATATGAGTGAACACGCAGCATCAGGATGTCCAAAAAAAGCACAGGGATAAAGTTGTGAAGAAGTTTTAAGGGCACTGTACAATTTATGAACTGAAAATGGAAAATGACACCACAGCAAACAGAAAACGTCATCATAGCGCACTTTACGAACTTGGTCATTATGAGAGAGTGGGATGAAGAAAGGCAGCAGAGGTCTTCCACATCCCATGCATGACACACAGCAAACATGTGGAGGAGGGTGCTTTGGTTAGGTAAGACCAAAACTGGAACTTTTGGCCTACATGCGAAACTAGCACCATACATCTACCTGATCATGCCATCCCCACATTGAAACATGGCGCTTGTAGTATAGTTCTTTGAGAATGTTTGTCTTCAGGGAAGCTGTTGGAACCTGCAAAAGATCAGAAATTGTAGTGAACGGCCACTAGTCAGAATTTTAACACTGTAGTTTGGATCAAACTCTTAATTTCCACTACTCTATTCTCTTGGGCAACTGCATCTTCAGCGTTCTAACACATCTGAAATAAATGGTCGAATTGCTTCCTCTGCATGCAGTCAACTTCCACCAAGTTCTGAGGACTTTGGAATCAAAGCATATCCATTTATTTGAATGATCCAGTCAAAGTTCAGACCTCAATCCAGTGGAGAATCTGATTGTTTTAACTTGACAACTGATGTTCACAGACGCCCCCTTTGAATTTGAGTCATGCTACAAAGATGGACGGGTCTGATAGAGAAATGTCTCAAAAGACAGCTGCAATTACATAATGTGGTTCTACAAAAGAAGGAAGGCGATTATAAATGTTTGAGGTTTTATTTCTATCAAATATTAAAAGTCATACATTGTTTCCTTCAACTTTACAAGCATTCACTACTTTGTGTTGATATGTTGCTTGAAATCTAAAATTGACATTTCTGAAATGTGCAATTTAAAAAAAATTGTGTTAAAGTTGAAGGGAAGTATATGTTTTGAGACAATGCAAATGAAGAAATTTAAATGTTCTAGAATTTTTATGAAATTGCATCCTTTTGTCATTTGTTGTTTTGTATGGAAGCTCATTAGAGAAGAATGAAATGTTTCAGGTTCAAGGCTTAGAATTAAATTACAGCAAAGGGGCAATGATATTCTCACCTAATTAAGGCATACCTTTCATTTTGAAAAAGGCTCATGCATTTTGTCCCAAAGGTTTCTGTAATGCAGACATGCAGACTTTTTGTGAAAATACAACAATATTTCCTGTGTTCCCCAGATGTTGAGGGGAAAAGGCAGAGCGAGCCAAAGACGGTTTTTAATCTGAGCAGGAAGTATACAGTGGTGATACACCATGACATGGTGATTGATATGAGTGAGTAGTGTATTTACCGAGTCTGACAGGATAAGAGAAAGAGAGTGTTTTCTTCCCATCCTTACATTTATCTCCCTCCATAAATCATTGCCAATGTGATGCATACATTGGGATGAGCAAACATTTCTTTGCTGCAACTCAGGCAATTCCACTTTGACCTTTGCATTTGGATTTGGTCACTGAAGCTAAATGTAAGCCATGACCTTCGGTGACCTTGGGCTATTCATATTTAACAGCCATGAAGCCTGATGGCGCCACAGACAACATACAGTTTATCACATGGCAACATAAATCCACCATGTAGTTACTAGTGATGGAAGTCGTCACTTCTCGTCTTCATTTCTGATTGCATTAGCTTCTTTGTATTTTTTATCTACAGAATTATTGTTTAATTATGTTTTCTTTTCTCATTGGTCTGCATCTTTATTGTCTTGAATCCATTACCCCCACACCCAGGGGCACCTTATGATGTCCTCTGTCCCTTCTAACCTTTGACTCCAACCAGTGCTTTAAAGGGTCTGCACTTTGCCCTCTCCCATTTGACCTGTCTGAAGTATACCTTTATAATTGCCCCTATCGCTATGAAATGCACATACGAGACGGTGCAGGGCAGGGAGCTGAAGTCTGTCCGGTCACCTTTTGGCCTCTTGTTCATCCATTCTGCTCAAAGCAAGCACAGCAGCTTTCCCTTGCCCACAATCACATACTGTATTAGTCTCCATGTCGGAGTTATTGATGGTGCACCAGAAATATTTTATTGGTCAGTCATGACCTTTGACTGAGGCAATGCAAACACTAACCCCCTAAAGCTTCCCATCGACATGGATATACATATGATCAGATGGCTAATAGAAGTATAGATTTGGACTTGCTGAGGCCCTCGCTGTTTGGATTTTAACACCATGAGGTCAGCACTCCCTATGTCACTGTCCAAATGTAGAATCAATAGTTTTTTTGCAAAGAACTGAGTTTGTTCTAATGAAATCTACCCAGTAACACTGTTTTCAGAACGTTAGAAACTATTGAAGCTCAAAATGCAGCACCTTTCAAAATTTCTGTGTATTTTATTAGGACTTAATGGGATTGTCCTAAACACAGTAGGACATCATTTTGAAGTAGAGTTAAAATGATATGGGGTTTCAACATTTTTTACAAATGATCATCTAAAAGTCTGAATACCTTTAAAAACAAAAAATAATACAACTAACTAAAAGGGGTAATCATGTTTAAAATTACTCAGTTTAGATAAAGCTTTTCTGTTGCTATGTGCTCATCCTGGAGAAATGGATACTGCAAGTCAGTTACTCCTTGCAATCTGCTGGGTATCCTTAGATAGAAATCCTTGAAACAATTTGAATGATAAACTGAACTTGATTGCACTGTTTCATAACTAGGATCAGTTGGAATATATGTATGTATGACTGAATTGAATTGTCTATTTTGTCAAGTGCCTCGAGACGAAATGGTACTTTAGAAATTAGCTGACTTGATTTTAATTGAACTGAAGATTTCAAAGTTCTTCTTAGGAACATTAGTGACCAAGCAGCGTCATGAAGATCAGGAAACACACCAGACAGGCGCTAATAGCTAAGAGGTGGAAACTCTGTGGCAGCTGCAGAGATCCGCAGCTCCCACAGGACAGCTATATGTCCGGCACTCCACAAATATAGAAGAGTAGCAACAAGAAAGCTATTGTAAATAGAAAGCAATCATATTTCCTGTTTTTTGACATCCATGTAGGAGATACAGTCAACATGTGGAAAACATGGAAGCTGGTAAGACTTGATGAGACAATTGAATACAAATGTACAGCACAGCTTTCAAGTTACAAGGACTTTCAAAACCATTTATCATTTTAATTCCAGTTCACATTATGTACTGCATTGTGTTGGTCTATCATATAAAATACCCTCAATATTCAACGAGACTTGTGGTTGTAATTTAATAAAGGGAAACAAATATTTTTGCTGGGCTCTGTCCTCTTGCATCTGCTTAAAATATGCAAAGGCATAATTCAGGTGAAAGAAAACATAAAAACTGATCAAGAAAATTCACATAAAAATGTAAATACCTTCATCATCCCATCATCCTGTCCTCTAACGTTATGTCACATAAGTCTCTTCATTAACGGAAGTATAGGTTGCACTGAAGCACCCGCAATTAAGATGAGCTGAGCCACAACTGGACAATTACCTGCCAACTAACCTTTTCCGGAGGCACTTAAGATCGTAAGGGCCCCCGAGGATAGATGTGTCCTGAGCAGAACAAGCTCTTCAACAGCCTTGAGAGAGGGAGTTAGGATGTAATGTATGAGAATGAAGGGGAAGGCTAGCCAGTGCCAAAGCGAGGGAGAGAAAATGATAGAAATGGAGAAAAAGACAGTATCATCTCGAGATTACCTAATCCCCCTGTCTGAGAGGAATGTTTGAAGGGCCTGGTGGTGTCAGACAAGAGGGGGCTTTATGGAGGGTTTACCCTAGAGAGGCCAGCTTAACCAGAAGAGCACCAGGTGACCAGAGTTCTCTCTCGTTCTGTCTCCCTCTCTCTCTCTCAACCACAAACCTTAGATTGTGGCTTTGTAAACATGGTTAAATTGATTGCAGGGAGCCAATGAGATTTCCCCTAAGCCTGGGTCATTATTGCATCGTGCATCAGCTTTCGCTCACCCATACTGAGGTTTGTATGGCTCATCACTCTGTTTTACATTCTCATTTATAATCTAAGTGACAGTGTTTTTCTGTCATAAGCCCGTATCTATCAGGTTGAACATGCAGAGACGTGGAATATGCAATGAATTTTAAATTTATCCATTCATTTTTTTTCTTTTCGGCTCTTGTAAGAGAGCTGCTTTCTACCGTCGTGCACGACAGGGTGAGTTTCAGCACTGTATGGTATCTGATCCCCAAAAACCCCGCAGGGTAGCCACAGCAAATCAACAGTGGATTAATGGATGCGGTTCAGCTCATAAATCTCTGCGGGACTGGAAAGCATTCAAGGACAGTCAGCCTGTAGTGGTGTTCTTAATGTTACAGGCAGTTTGGATTTCCCATCGTTCAAGGCAGTGACAGAGTAGTAAAGATGTGACAGCATCTTATGTCTGTGTTAAATCAGCGGATGTCAGGAATGCTAGATCGCCAGTCTGTGAGGCTGAAAGCTGCACCAATGTGGACTCTGGGGCTATAGATTTGCTTGGAAATATTTCCATTGCTCCTCCATAGGTTTTGGTGTGAAATAGAAAGGGAAGACAGGCGGGGGGGGGGGTGCCCTAATTCACTGGTGTCAGTACAACCCTTCAACCTTAGCCCGGCGCAATGAGGCCTCTGCAATAGATCACAGTGGTTAGCAGTTAGCTGTTCTTGCAGGTGTGTAAGGAATGGCAGTAACAGCTTCCATTACTGGAGAGAATGGCCCAACTCCCGCAGCCCCCTCCAGACAGCGCTGCCATTACCCATCCATTGTGAAGCCTGAGAGGGAGCAGTAAGTATGGCAGACTTATGGCTTTGTTAAAGCGACAGGATGGTCTCCTCTGGCCTCAGCTCTGAATGGAGAGGGAGGGTGGTACCGAAACGTAGCCAGATAGAGTGATAGAAACTGAATATGAGGATAAATTGAATAGACCCCACACACACACACACGCTGGCCTCTCCCGGTACCCACCACTGCCACTGCACCACCACCACCTGATGTGCTTCCAAGTAGAGTGCAAGCTGTTAAGGTGGGTTGGGTTATTTGGTGCTATTTTTACAAGAAAAGGGGTTGATTTGTCTTAGGCCATTACCGTCTATTACAGCAGCGAGTCTCGGGGAAAAAGGTGGGAAGCGGCAGACGCTGGCATTCTGCCTAAAGAGAAATCAATGAAACAAATTAATCCTTCGCAGGCTGCAGTGACACTGTAATCCATCATTCAGGGGGCGCTTTTACACGCTGAATAAGGGAGCAAAGGCAGGGAGGAGGAAAAGAGATTGGCGGATGGGTGGCTGGGTGCACGCTAGCTGAGGAAGAGGTGGGAGGGTTGGGGAGCAAACGGGACACAACCCCTTGGGGATAGGAAAGACATCCATGACTCGGTAACAGTAGGACAACAGTGGGTGGTGGCGGCGAATTGAATGCTTCGGAGCACTTTCTTTTGCACCCTTGAGCTGCCTGTGTACATACTGAGCAGGAGGAGGAAGAAAAGATGGTGTAAAAACAATCAGCTGGACCAAACTACGGTCATAGACACGACTGTGATTACATAGAAATGCCTCTACATGTTCTTCACTTGTTTTCTGTCCCCTCCTGGCTATTTTAATCATAGCAAGCTGTTTGCTGATGGCGAGAGCTTTATAATTTATTCATTCTGGTATATCAGGCAGTAAAGTGGCTGCTCTTAGGACATTCCAGTGTTTCCTCTTGTATGTTTTGCTATCGCATGTGTAGACGAACAATTCTCACTGTTTATGTTTTATGCTGTGCACTGAGGTTAATCACAACGGCAAACTGGGCTCCACTTGGTCCTGCTCACAGATGTGCCAGAAACTCACTGCCTTTCTACCCAAAAGGATCCCCTCACCCCCCATCGTACCCCCAGCAACCCCATACGCCACCACCGTCTTACTATCCGAATCAAAAAGATGCATGCATGCTACTCAGATTCGGCATGGTGATGCCCCAGTGCGCAGCCAATTAGAGCTCAGATCTTGCTGTGTGATTGAGACATGTGATCAAGCTTTCCTGTGAGGAAACAGTCTTGTCCAGTCCAAAACGCATATGAAGCAGCTGCACCCTCCAATGAATCACAGAGCAGCCTACATCAAATGCAATCACAATTCAAGTGGGAGTAGAAACAGGGAGGGGAGGGGAAAAAAACACAAACACGTACATATATTGGTGTTTTGTTTTTATTAGGATTATGTGCTGTGTGGAACTGCGTTCCAGTAACTGTTACATTATATCATTGTACAAGTTCAATAGCGTCACACCGTCTTACTGCATTGCATGTCCTTTCTGACACTGGCTGCGCTGCTGACGTTCATAATTAGACAACTGTTATCACAGTTATCACAGCAATTTGTATTTGTAAAGGGTAGTTAGGCTTGTTAAAGCAATTTCATTCAAAAAATGTAGAATAAACAACAACCCACTTACCTTAGCCAGCTCTCACTGGAGTAAGGTGGATAACTCCTCACATTCATCCTAAAGACACAGGTGGTTGCATTCTGTGTCAAGAAAATCAGGGAGAATAGTGGGTGGAGAGAGTGTGCATGAGAGAGAGAGAGCGAGAGAGGGAGAGCGAAAGAGCGAGAGAAAGGAAAAGGGCTGAGATTAGGATGAGTAGGATAGCACAAGGAGAGGAAGTTTGAAGTGGGGATTGAAAGTGAGGAGGGGAGGGTGCGGGGAAGAGAACGGAAAGGACGGAAAAATGTCGGGATATTGCAGGAGAGCGGATGGTGTGAGGGAGGCAGAGTGAGAAATGTTGCCGGAAATGCTGGAGCCAGCAGCGTGTGTAAAAAACCTCACAGCAACATTTCTCATCCTTGACATCACTGACAGTCTTTCCACACACACGCGCACGCACACACGCACTCATAGACACAACAGGAAGTGTGTTGTTAAAGTGCATTGTTGTAAAATTTCAACTCTTTATCAGCATTTACTTCTCTCAGATCACATGATATCTCTGATTTAATATAAAAAGGCAGATGTTGAACTTATCCTATGTCATCATTGTTAGTTTTAAGCATCATTTGCTCCCATCGTTGTTAAAAAAGAGATGGAGAGAGAGGGGTGAGTGATGTAAGGAGTAGGAAAAGGAGGACAGAAGATGGTTGTGGAATGTTTGCTGCTCTGCTCAGAGCTCAACCATCTCATTTGTCAGGGTTTGACCCCAGCTCCAGGGTCAAGGGTCACAAGGAACATCTGAGGGAAAACTGACACACACACACATACACAGGACCCAAGTAAACACAGCAATGTGCAAGTGTCTATCTTTTGCTCTCACACATAATTCAAGATCGTCTGAGGTCCGTCTGCACAAATCATCAATAATGTTCATTCTCTGCTTGTTTTTCCTGATCTATTGCGATGGGGCTAAGGCAAACTGTAGCCTCTTACTTTGTGCTCTGGAACACCTTGAGTCATTTCCAGTCATAAAGCATGAAATAAGTCCAATGATGAAAAAAATGAATACAAAATTGTGAATGGGATTCAAAGAGAAAATCTTGAAATCAAGTGAGAATAATGTTAGCGCTCGCCTTGCCAATATATAATCACAGTATTCTACTATTAAAGTTTAATAGTAGAAAAAGTCAGATTCAGGGGAAATCTGACTTTTTCCCCTGACTCGTTAAGTCAGGGGAAAACTGACTTAATGAAATTTCCCCTGTGTGAGTTTAACTATCACAGGTATAAACTCACACCATTTTTACTCTATAAAGACATCAACTTAAAACCTCCACAAAGAGGAACTTTTGGGGTTTGATAGAAACAAAAAAGGGGGAAATGTTTTATTATTTTTTAATTCTTTGTTTTCTATTAAATTCAAAATTACTATCTCCATCAAACAACATTATTCCTCTATGATCTGTAATAGAACTGATCAGAAAAATTGAAATACAAAAGAAAAAATTATTGGCAGATCAGAACAATTGACCAAAATTGAAATTCAGTATTGTGAGAAAATCCTGATTGGTGTATTTCTAGAAGAGATTAAGGACATTTGTGTTGTTTTCATATCATGTCACTTATGTGCTTACAAGAAGTAAAGGGTATAAACAAACTTTGTAAAGCTATTATTTAGTCACTGATTCTTTTAATCTTGTCACAGTTAAACCAGCAGAGTCCATGATAGGTTTTTACATTTGAATATCACTATCACTTCAAAATAATTTCATTTTGATTTCCTGACGTAAAAGTTGCTGATGTTGGAGTCCCAGAAAAACAAACTACACTCTTTTCCACATCTTAATTTCAAAGAAGCCAATATAAAATTGAAAATGGGACTTCTAAAGGGCAATAAGGATGAATCAAATTTTAATCCTCAATTTATCCAGTACATAAACCCCTATCCTACTAAATAGGGGCAACCTCTTCCTAAAATCAAACAGCATTAAGGAAAACCCCTTTCAAGCATCTCAGTCCTCCTTCGGCGTTTGTTCGGACGCCTCCTGCAGCTACAGCGCTGTGAGCCTGCGGGATGACAAACAAAGACAGGTTACAAAGAGCAAGGTTAGCTCTACCAAATCACTCACACAAACTCTGCTTCATATTTCAAATTATAGGAAAGATATAGCAGGCAGTGACAATGTGGGTGGCCTGCTGCCGTGACCCACGTGAACACAGGACACCTGTGAGTCATATCATGTTAGGGCGACGGCTGACAGCCGCTGCACCTTGAACAATGAATGATGAAATTACTGCTGCTGAGTTATAGTGCAGCGTCTGTGAGTCACGTATGTGTGCTTAAAAACAGTGTTTTAATTGTCACGTTTTTTGATCTCCAAAAGCAGTCCTCCATGTTGCTGCACTAAAAAAGCCAGGTTTTGCAAGGTGGCTACTATTCATGCCTTTGAGATGGATCTTAAATGTTACACCTTTGTCATTCTTTGGCCAGAGACATCAAACAGGTGCAATGAATAATTTATCTTAAGAGTTTCACATTGATAAGGTCACAATCTGCCACGTATGGACGCTAAAGGCAGGCCGCCTTCACTTCCCTGACATCTTACACACACGTGCCCCCACACCAACAAACACACTTGTTTTAAATGGAAAAAGTACAAAATCTCATGAGTACTGTGTCTATGTGTGGGTGAGGAGTGGTGTTGTAAATTTGAAAAACTTCTATGGTTTCTTTAACCATAGAAGTTGCATAAATTAAAAATGAACTGCTGCGTCTGTTATTTAATTTTATCCATTTCGTCTTTTTCAAAACAGGAAGCTTTTCCCATTTTTTTTCATGCATGAACACTTCCTTCAGTCAAATTGCTAGTTGGGTGTTATAGTGGAGGAATCGCTTTTCGTTCACAACTAAATTGTTATACACTGCCAGAGCTGGCTCAAGGTTGTGTAAAACCCTCAACATAATTTCATTAGGGGGGTGCACCTCTATGAGCATATAAGCCATTTTTGTCCCCTTCTATCTTCCCCATGTTTGCTCCTTTTTCTATTTATTCATGGATTAAAAACTTCTATAACATTCCCAATCCCATCAGAAAGCTGCCAAGCAGCTGCAAGTTTCATTTATATCTCCGGCCGGCTCAGTATACTGCATTGAAGTGTTTAGTCGCTCCAAGCTGCACCATGTTGACTGTTCAGCTACACTACCTTTCTAATTAAGCCCCTGCTGTGTGTTGGTTTTGGGAATAAATGATGGGAAATCAGTGCAGAATTATTGCAATGCCAGTCATTTGGTTGCAACAAGCAGAAAGTCACAATAAAATTTGGCAAACTCTCAATTAGTACAGTCATCCTTTTAAAGTTGGAGGTAAACTAATTGGGTTTAATAGTTGTTCATTCTCCTCTTGCAGTGAGCATTAATGTCCCCCTAACAATAAACAATTTTGATGACAGGAATACATACACACCTCCCAAACATTATTCATGACCCTCTATAT